>OZ023264.1:132139250-132419250 GCA_964006375.1 Tillus elongatus
TCGATACCTCTCTATTAGTGAATTTTTTTAATAAAAATTCACTAAAAAGATTGGTCAAAACTGTGAGACTAGCTCTAGATCCTCCAACGTTAAAAAAATCAGTGTGGGTATTTTTGTGATTGTGAAAAGAATTCATATTTCTACGCCCATTTTCATCACAATTTGCCACAAAATAGAATTCTTCTTAAACATATTTTGCAATGCAGATAATTTAATAATGCATTATAATCCAAATGTCTTTCACTACGCAACCCTGTATCCCTACTGATTAGTTTAATAACGATCTTATGGTCTGTGAGTGTTTTTGAATGTTGGGATAGTAAAGGGACACATTAAACGTCAACCCTCCCCGAAATGGATGCACTCGAGTATAGCGAACGCATCATCTCTTCTCCAGGGCGCGCACCGCAGAATAGAACGACGGACGGCTAGAGAGACGCACAGTGTAGAACGTATACATATTCATATAATTGTAATCGCATCATGCATGTGTCATTTGAGCAGTGTAACTACACTTCCTGGGCATTGTCGGCGGGTTATCGCGCTCCCGGCCCGGCCCCACCCCGTACTTAATAATTCTCTCCCCAACTTTTAATGCATCATCGTCACTCGCTGGGCAGACGCCGCATGTGCTGGCAAACATGACAGGGATCTGGACAATGCATATCAAACAATATCTACAACACTAATGTCACAGATTGTTTGTTTTGGTATATATAGCGTTCACTACTGGAGTGTCATGTGTGCGACTAATTTCAACTGTTGACTAGGTAAGGATGACAGCGTTTATTCAAGGTGATAATTTTATTCCAATACACATGTCATTATTATACCACCTGATCAAAAAAGAAAAGTACAGTTACAGACACAGTAAATGCATTGTGGTGGGGACCTTAACAAGAATGAATGGATATATATATATATATATATATATATATATATATATATATATATATATATATATATATATATATATATATATATATATATATATATATATATATATATATATATTTATATATCTGTATTTGTTACGTATTCTACGACGACGTTACTGCCTGCAAGGCGAGAGTTATGCACGGCCACTCAATCATCGAAGGCAATTGCATCATCGAAAAGTATAAGAAGGGTTTTCAGAGCAATGTCTGTTCAGTTTCAGTCCAGCTATTGAAAAGCCAGCAGCTATGTTTGGAAAGACGTCTAGCAACTCACCATGTGAGTGAAAGTACCGGAGAACAGCGTGGGGTCATACATACATACATATATATACATATATATATATATATATATATATATATATATATATATATATATATATATATATATATATATATATATATATATTTCTATGTGTTCTTAAAACATCTTAGTTTTTGTGCTTTGCCAGTAACCTGTAATCTTCGAAATTCGAAACCGTCATAATTCATACAAACCAGTACAGTCAGTCGCTCTTTGGATAACTTCCCACCAATATATTTTTCGTTTTTGAATTTTAGAGTTTTGAATGGAAGAGCTTATAAATATTTTCCCTTCTGTTGTGTACAGTAAAACTTATTACCCATTATGTCATGTTTCAATCAACAAACATGTGCAGCTAGTCCTATTGTGTCTGAATGGTCATATTTTTAGGTATAGATGCAACGAAATTCACAGAAAGACGAAGCCACCTTGTTTACTTTCGCACATGTGTATACTCCAATAAAAAATGGGAACGGATCAGCGCAATAATTACCTCGCTAAAACCGAAATCGCCTAAAAAGCGGTCTCGTTAAATCAGAAACATTTTAGAATTGTCCCTTACACAAGTCCATTCAAATCACCAAACTTTGCTTGTGAAATGAGTTTGTTAAATCTGCTACTCGTAAAACTCGGATCCTGCTGTATATATATATATATATATATATATATATATATATATATATATATATATATATATATATATATATATATATATATATATATATATATATATATATATATATATATATATATATATATGGTGGTGCATTGAAAACGAAACTGACCAATTTGCGTCCAGAGAATTTTTTTTTTAAGAAACGCTGATACACGTCACTGTACCAACCGTACTGCAAATTGGTTTAATGAACGACATCCGAACAGACATGTTAACAGAAAATACATTTTGGAGTTAGTTGCAAAGTTTCGTCAAAGTGGTTCAGTAGCCAACAAAAAACGGGATCCTGAACGTGAATTTCCTGTTAGAAATGAGACTACTGAGATTGAAGTTTTAGGACAAATTGCTGCAGACCCAACTTTGAGCACGAGAAAATTGACCACTGTTTCAAACATCAACGGAAGAACTATTCAGAGAATATTGAAGCATCATAAATTCCACCAGTATAAATTTCATCTTGTACAACAACTGAATGAAGATGATTTTGATCGGCGGCTGGAGTTTTGTGAAGTTATGACTGCACGAGTAGCTGATAACTGGAACTTTCTGTTTAATATCTGTTTTTCAGACGAGTGTACCTTTTTATTAAACTCTACAGTCAATCGTCATAATTGTCGTTATTGGGCAGATAATAATCCAAGAAGTCCACACTTAAACTCCACAGAAATTGAATGTTGGGACTGGCATTTTTGGAAACCGTTTAATCAGACCAATTTTTCTTGATGGCAATTTGAGTGGAAAAACGTATTTGGAGTTACTAGAATATATCGTTTACCCTCTACTAATTGACATTGCTGAAAATGATGATCGCTATCAAGAAAATTAATTAGTGTTTCAACAAGATGGAGCTCCTCCGCATTTTCCACAACGTGTTAGGGAGTTTTTGAACAGAGAGGTTCCAGGACAATGGATTGGGCGTAGAGGTGCTATTGAGTGGCCCCCTATATCACCGGATTTAACTCCTTTAGACTTCTTTCTATGGAGCCATTTAAAGAGTACAATTTACGCAACAGAACCGGAGTCTCTGGAAGAATTACGACGACGCATTGTTGAAGAATGCCGTCTAATAATTCCACAAACGCTCCAGAATGTCAAAGCTCGTTTTGAACAAAATTTGTACTTTTGTATGGAAGCTGGTGGTCAACAATTTGAGCACTTACTTAACTGAATAAACATTTTTGAACGTTTGGTTGTGTTTTTTAGTTTTTTTAACGAAAAATTGACTAATTAGTGCATTTCTTATCACAATGAATAAAATACGTTCTTGCAACTCCAACTGTGAATAATTTTTAAACCAGTTAATAAAACTTCCAAAAAAATTAGTGTGCTGAATTGAGAAAAGAAAGAGCTTTCAAATGACGTAACACTCGATCCATGTTCCCTATTTAAAATATAAGGGTTGTTATCACCACCCTTAAGGGGTTCATGTGACAAAGTTGAGTTTTATGTCAAAATATGTCCCCCTCAATACTAAAATTGACGTGTTTCAGCGTTTCTTAAAAAAAAATTCTCTGGACGCAAATCGGTCTGTTTTGTTTTCAATGCGCCAGCCTGTATATATATATATATATATATATATATATATATATATATATATATATATATATATATATATATATATATATATATATATATAGCAGGATCCGAGTTTTACGAGTAGCAGATTTAACGAACTTCTCATTTCACAAGCAAAGTTTGGTGATTTAAATGGAGTTGTGTAAGAGACAATTCTAAAATGTTTCTTTTTTTTTATGTCAACAACACACCACGAGGGCTTACAGCCTAAATACTATCGTACCGTGGGTGTTGACAAGGAGGAAAGAGGCAGCTTGTTAATTCTGGACTTGAAGGTTTGGCGGTTCGGAGGAGAAGGAAAAACATGTGCCGGCAAGGAATTCCACAACTTGGAAGTCCTCGGGACAAAAGAGCGGGCATAACAAGATGTTCTATGTCTGGTGACCTGGACATTAAAAGGGTGCATTCGCTCTGTTCCCCTGGTAGATCTGCTGGGGGCAGCAGGTGGGGGAATTATGGAGGAAAGCTCCTCTGAGCAGTGCCCGTGCAGATATCTATAAAAGAGAGAGAGGTCACCAACGGCACGTCGGTGGGCAAGGGATGGAAGCCTTTGGGTGAGGGTAGGGTCACCGATGAGACGTATAGCTCTCTTTTGAATGGAGTCCAGGATAGCGAGTGTAGAAGCGGCTGCTGCACCCCAGATGTGGGAGCAGTATTCGAGGTTTGGCCTTATTTGTGAAGTGTATAAGGTATAGAGATTAGTTGGTGAAAAGTATTTGCGAGCCCGGAAGAGGAAACCCAATTTCTTAGCAGCCGCTTCTGCAATTGATGTAACATGTTGGTGCCAATTAAGATTTCGATCCACAGAAATGCCAACAAGAGAAAAGGACTCATTACTTTGAATAACTTGGTTGTTCATTGTGATAGGTCTAGGGCTGCTGTATCTCTTGTGAGAAAGAAAGCAAGACTTAGTTTTGGTGGGGTTGAATTGTACAAGATTTCTACTTCCCCAGTCTAATATTTTTTGGAGGTCTACGGAGACAGAACCCTCCATGAGTCTGCGATCCTCATCTAATTGGGCTAAAGAGACAGGCTTAGAATATTGTATGTTTGAGTGGAGGGTGCTGTCGTCCGCGTAACTGTGAACTGGGTTGGATGTGCTAGAGAGGAGGTCATTGATGTGGAGAAGAAACAAAGTAGGGGCTAAAGCTGAACCTTGAGGAACTCCTGCATTAATTGGATACAGTTTAGAGGAATGGCCATCCACAACAACAGATATGCTCCTGTTGGAGAGGAAATTTGCTATCCAGGTACAAAGTTTTGGTGGTAGGCCATAGGCCGGAAGTTTATTAAGCAGCGCTGCGTGCCAGACCTGGTCGAATGCTTTGGATATGTCTAGAGCAACAATCTGGGATTCACCGAGTTGTTCCATAGACTTGTTCCAAGAATGGGTGACAAAGGAAAGGAGGTCGGCAGTCGATCTGCGCTGACGGAATCCATACTGCCTGTCGTGGATTCTGATTTAACGAGATTGCTTTTTAGGCGATTTCGGTTTTAGCGAGGTAATTATTGCGCTGACCCGTTCCCATTTTTATTGGGATACACAGATGTGCGCAAGTAAACAAGGTGGCTTCGTCTTTCTGTGAATTTCGTTGCATCTGTACCTAAAAATATGACCATTCAGACACAATAGGACTAGCTGCACATATTTGTTAATTGAAACATGACATAATGGGTGATAAATTTTACTGTACACAACACGAGAGAATATATTTATAAGCTCTTTCACTTAAAATTCTAAAATTCAAAAACGAAAAATATATTGGTGGGAAGTTATCCAAAGGGCGACTGACTGTACTGGTTTATGTAAATTATGACGGTTCCGAGTTTCGAAGATTACTGGTTACTGGCAAAGCACTAAAACTAAGATGTTTTAAGAACACACAGGAACGATCAGAGTCAGTAGTGTGCTGATGACGAAAAAGTACAGCAAACAAATAAAGCATATATATATATATATATATATATATATATATATATATATATATATATATATATATATATATATATATATATATATATATTGGAATGTTGGACTACACTGTAATCACTCCTAAATATACACTTTTATTTGATTGCTGTACTTTTGTGATTTTTTATTGATTTCGAACCGTCCCGGTTTATCATCAGCACGCTGGAGCGTTCGAAACTGCAGTTCACGTAAACCAATAAAAAAATCACAAAAGTACAGCAAACAAATAAAGTATATATATATATATATATATATATATATATATATATATATATATATATATATATATTTATATATATATATATATATATATATATATATATATATATATATATATATATATGTATTTATGTATGTATGACCCCACGCTGTTCTCCGGTACTTTCACTCACATGGTGAGTTACTAGACGTCTTTCCAAACATAGCTGTTGGCTTTTCAATAGCTGGATTGAAACTGAACAGACATTCCTCTGATAATCATTCTTATACATTTCGATGATGCAATTGCCTCCGATGATTGAGTGGCCGTGCACAACTCTGGCCTTGCAGGCAGTAACGTCATCCTAGATTACGTAACAATTACGGATGCTAACAATGATATCTTTCTTATGTTGCTAGGACCTGCAGAATCCTTTCTGTTGCTAGTTGCAGGTAGACAGGTTTCACTTGAAATCACCGTGTTGGTTGAGAGTGTTAGGATGTCTCTGTATTTCAAGTACCTCCCTTCTGATTTCTTGAAGATATCTCTTCACTCTGACAAAGACCTCCGTTTTGTCTAATAGGACTCTATGTTTTTCCGAAATAGCATGATCGACTACAGTAACCATGGACGGATAATTCTACTTTTCACAAGGAATGTACATTTCAATTGCATTTTCTTTTATTACTACTACTACACGTCAACATGGATTTATGAAGGGCAGATCTACGGTTACCAACTCCATGTCATTTACTTAATTTGTCAGTCACGCTCTTGACAAGAATTTACAAATTGATGTGGGTTAGACTGATTTTTTAAACAGGTTGGATCCATTAGAACATAGCATACTGCTGGAGAAATTGAGTCACTTTGGAATATATCTGACCTTCTAATACTACTAATTGAATATTATTTTTCGGCAAGGCATCAAGTTGTACAATACGGAGATCTATCAAATTTAAGAGAATTTCTGGGGTACCTCAGGGTTCCATACTAGAACGACTATTTTTCATAATGTTTATTAATGACAGGAGGTAAGCATTGAATGTCTTCTTTATGCAGAAGGTATGCAAGCTTTTTGTAAACAGAACTATAGATATCGATTGTCGCTATCTATAGTTCTGTTCACACAGGATTGCGGATTGGTGTGACATGAATCTTCTGGAACTGAATCCTGCTAAGCCTGGGGCCGTTTTAGATAAGGAAAATCAATAAGATTATTTTTCCTATAGAACACAAAACACCACAGTAGAGAGGCCAAGTACATTAAAGGATATGGGGGTTATTTTTGGAGAACTGTTGTCATTTAGCGACCACGTTGAATCATTAGTGCTATCTGAGTTAAAGAGCCTTGGCTTCGTCTTACGAAATACCCACCATACATTGTGTTTGTTAAATGAAAACTGGAGTATGCGGGTGTTGTCTGGAATCCTTCCTACAGTATTCATGTTGCAGCTGTTGGTCTAGTGCAACATCGGTACGTGAAGATGGTGTCTGGCGATCGCAAGTATGCCCAAGTGATGTTTTGTTACGCGCCTGTGGACTCCCGGCTTCTACACCTGGAGGTTGGTGCAAGGTATATTGCTTCCATATAGACTGATTAACAAGGCAGTTAATTATCTAGAACTATTGTACCAGCTTAATTTTAATGTTCCTTCAAGATTATTTAGGCACACATGTACGTTTTATGTTCCTACCGTGCGAACAAAGTTGCTTAAATTTTCTCCTCTCTTTACTGTCTGTGAAAACTATATGTTATATAAGAAAGTTTTGACATTTTTTTACTTTTCACGGAGAGATATTTTGAATTTTTTTAAGGATGCTTTAGTTTATTTTTGTTGTTATTGTTTTAAGATAAATAATTGAAGTTTATATTCTTTTTGTTTTTGCTATATTTTTTTATATTTTAATTCGTTTTTTCTTGCCACTTAATAGGCCATTGTTGACTCGTTTGGTATTGCAATAAATTACTATTATTAGTATTTAGGTTTTTCATCGCTCAAGCGGTGTTTATATGCCATAATACGGGTACAAACCGAGTATTTATTATTCACTATTTCTATTATCGACTTTAGCCTGAAAGGCTTTCACACTCCCCCAAAGGGAACATTCACTCATGCCAGGTGTCTCAGATACCAAACGGACCGAGCTCAGATGGAGCCCTTTCCAAGTTATCGGACCCTGAACTACTACGCGATACATCCTCATTTCACAGGAGTCTGCGCATGGTGTGGGCAGTTGCAGCTATTACCGCCTTCTGCATAACCTTGTAAAGATGCTCTACAAGGCCCAGTCTCTTAATGTTCTCTCGAAGATACTTAGGAACCAGACCAGTTGACGACATGACTATTGGAATCACTCGGACACTGTCTGCCCTCCACTGTCTCTTTACTTGTATCTTGAGGTCTCTGTACTTAATGATCTTCTCGTTGTAATTTATTAGTATTTAGAATGGCGACATCAATCAGCGTCACTTGGTTGCAGGATTTATGCAATATTATTATATCTGGCCTGTTGTGGGCCACTCGTTGGTCTGTGAGTACGGTCCGATCCCAGTGCAACCAATATCCCGAGTTCTCCATAACGGGCTCAGGAGTGTATCTATAGTAGGACACCTTACTAAAATTTAAAAATACTACTTACTAAGATTTAAAAGTCCCTATTCCTATTATTATTATTATTATTATTATTATTATTATTATTATTATTATTATTATTATTATTATTATTATTATTATTATTATTATTATTATTATTATTATTATTATTATTATTATTATTATTATTATTATTATTATTATTATTATTATTATTATTATTATTATTATTATTATTACTATTACTATTATTACTATGAGTTATTTGTAATATAACTTCCTCCAAAACAAAATTTAAAAAACATATCCCATTATGGCGAAATGCACGCCTCAAGAACGTTTGGTTATTATTCAAAATATTTATGAAAATAGAAGTTATTTTGAGAACACTCAACGTGCGCTCGCGAGAGCTCTGGTTCACATAATCGCGCTTTTGTGTTTATCATTCGTAGAGTCGTTGAAAAAGTTGAAAACGATACGAGAATACCAACAAAAAATCACCCTGTACAGGGTGATTCTTTATAATGTCGCCCCCCTTTAACTTTCTTATTTTAAGTGTCCCAAAAAAATTGAAAGTATGGTAGTGTAGGTGCTAAAAAATACTTTTTTTCTACGTATATATTTTTTTTAAATAATCCGTATACAGAGAAAACCCAAAAGTTAATTTTTTTTTCAATAGATCACCCTATATATGAATTTATTTTTTGATTTCTCGTAAAATTCTAAGCATAATTTATATAACATACGGTATACTTAAAATGAATAGTTTTTGAAATATTCACATTTGAAACGTTCTCATCAAATATCAACTGTTACAAATCAAGAAATGCTAGGATACCACGCTTTTAATTGGAAACAAATGACTGACAGTGACATTCTGTCAATTTTGTTGTAGTTGTATTGTTTAGTAAGTAAAAATTCCGTACTCAGACAGAGAAAGAAAAGTTATTTTAATTTATTATTTTAAAAAATAATTTAAGTTGTCGCGATGCCATTAGAAATATGATCCCGGTATGCATATCCCAACTCGAAAAACGTTCACATATATATATATATATATATATATATATATATATATATATATATATATATATATATATATATATATATATATATATAGGAAGTTTCAAGAATCGTCAAATTTACAAAGGAGAACAAGAACTACTGTGAACGTAGATGAAAATGCAGAATTGAATATTTCACTTGCTATAGAAGAAAATCCAAACAATTCCATAAGAAACATTTCAAAGACATTACGAGCAACACAAGAAAATATTCAGCGAACTTCATACAGTAAAGTCAAAAGAATGTTAAGAAAATGGAATCTAAAGCCATATAAGATTAAACCCACTACAAAGCTTACCCAAATGCAAAAAGATGATCGTGTCGCATTTTGTCAACTGATTCTAGACAGAATAAACATAAATAACAATTTTTTGAAAACAGTTCTATGGACTGACGGGTCAATCTTTTCTACTAGTGGCCTGTTTAACCGAAAAAATACCATACAATGGGCAAGAGAGAATCCACATTCTTATAGAGAATTTAAGTTCCAAGGGCGATTATCCGTGAATGTGTGGTGTGGTATCCTGGGCGATCGAGTTATCGGTCCGTATTTTTTTGATACTGTTTTAAATGGAGGCCGCTATTTAGATTTCTTGGAAAACGAGTTCGAAGAATATTTTGACGATTTGCCTTTAAATATATTACAAAATATAATTTTCCAACAGGATGGAGTACCCCCTCACAACATTCGTGCTGTGCTTAATTACCTAAATGAAAGGTTTCCTCAATGGATCGGAAGAAATGCGCCAATTAAATGGCGTGCAAACAGCCCCGATTTTAGACATATGGATGCGTTTCTTTGGGGTTATATAAAAAACCGTGTATACGACCACCAAATTGAAAACCTCGATCGTCTTAAAGATTTGATACGGAATGAAATTACTAATTTAAATGAAAATAACCCAGCAATCATAACAGATTCATTAGAGAAAATGCGAAGAACCCGTATACAATGTGTTAAAGAAAATGGAGGCCCGGTACAGCATCTTTATATTTAATTAGAAACTGTTTTTGTTATATTATTTATTGTTATATTTCTTGATTTGTAACAGTTGTTTTGGTTTAATAAAATTTGTGATGATAACGTTTCAAATGCGAATATTACAAAAACTATTAATTTTAAGTATACAGTATGTTATATAAATTATGCTTAGAATTTTACGAGGAATCGAAAAATAAATTCACATATAGGGTGATCTATTGAAAAAAAATGAACTTTTTGGTTTTCCCTGTATACTGAACATTTTTCAATTTTTTTTATACATAGAAAAAAAATATTTTTTAGCACCTACATAACCATACTTTCAATTTTTTTGGGACACTTAAAATAACAAAGTTAAAGGGGGCGACATTATAAAGAATCATCCTGTACATATAGCGTGTTACTCCTTTCAATCCTGGATATAAAATATTATAACGGCTAAAGAGAGCAACAAAACGACCAGAGAAATAAACCTGGAAAAGAATTCTCCTCTCTCAGAGGCACAGATGACATAACATAATATACCCCAACTGCATCAAATAGGTACTCAACTCTTGAGAACTCCCATCCAAAGTCTGCAACCTCGCGGCGTAAACTGCTGCGTTTGACGACATGACATTTATGACTTATTGCACGTTGACACAATAAAATTGCAATAAAAATCAGCTAATACTATCACAGGGAGATGTCCTCATAATATACCCCCAACCCTCCTACCTTTCCCAGTAGTAAATTCCATGGTAGGTCGATATATTTTCGTAGATTTTGATCATTAATGCAGTAATGGTTATTTTTATCGTATTAATTACATTATAGCTATGTTTGTTTTATTTATTTATAGAAGATACAACAAATGAAAGTAACAAAAAATTATGGAAGCAGCAAGTGCGCCAAAATGACCGTACACATTTGGAGGCCGAATATTTTTTTTTGTAAAAAGTGCTAAAAAAATATTTTGGTACGTAATAATAAAGCAACTCAAAAAGTTTTGTACTGCCTAAAAAAAGTAAATAAAATATACAGCGAGTTCCAAAAATAACGATTATAATCCAAAACCGAGATCAAAATGTATTTTATCAGAAATACAGCTGTTTAATTAAGTTTATGTCATACTAGTTTATTATTGTGTTTTTGTTGCTTAGTTACCAACTACATAATTGTGTACTTTATGGCCCGCACGGGCACAACGTACACTTTATGGCCCGGGCGCACATAAAGACAAATATATATATATATATATATATATATATATATATATATATATATATATATATATATATATATATATATATATATATATATATATATATATATATATATATATATATATATATATATATATATATATATTTAACTTATTTAATTAACATTATTTAGTCGAATTAACCCAAAATTGGCAGTTCTGAAAAGATTCGGTGATAGTTAGGTTGCCTTCAGCAAACGGTGATTGAGGTTTCATTGTTTGGGTATGACTAGTATGACATAAAAGTTTGTATGCACCGCTGGTATAAATAGTGGTCTATGCCCTCGAGTGACTTACAAACCCTCGGGCCGGAGGCCCTCGGATTTGTAAAATCGTTGCTCTCGGGGTATAAACATCTATTTATACCCTTGGTACATAAATA
Organism: Tillus elongatus; assembly: GCA_964006375.1. Lineage (NCBI taxonomy): Eukaryota > Metazoa > Arthropoda > Insecta > Coleoptera > Cleridae > Tillus > Tillus elongatus. The sequence continues at coordinate 132,151,181 of OZ023264.1, forward strand.
AATATTATGTCATACTAGTTCATTATTGTGTTTTTATTGCTTAGTTACCAACTACATAAATGTGTACTTTATGCCCAAGGACCAAAAAGTGACATTTTTGGCCCGCGCGGGCATAACTTACACTTTATAGCCCGCGTGCATATAAACCAAAAATTTTTGTTTAATTTATTTAATAACCTTTATTAATCAAATTACAAATAATGGAATAGAAGCAATATGTAAATATTTAATTAACATTATTTAGTCGAATTAACATAAAATTGACAGTTCTGAAAAGATCCGGTGATGGTTAGGTTGCCTTCGGCAAACAATGATTCATGTTTCATTGTTTGGGTATGACTAGTATGACATAAAATTTTGTATGCACCGCTGGTATAAATAGAGGGGTATGCCCTCGAGCGACTTACAAACCCTCGGGCCGGAGGCCCTCGGATTTGTAAAATCGTTGCTCTCGAGGCATAAACATCTATTTATACCCTTGGTACATAAATAACTATAGATGCGCCAGAAATTATCAAATATTCATTTTAAAAACACCTTAAAAACTATGGAAACCAATAAGAAAAATCCACAGAACACCAAAGATCCTTCAGTCACTAATAATTTGATACCGTCCTGAATAATGTTGCAGAACATCGCGCTTTTGTTGTTGATTTTTTTTAAATAATGATTCTGTTATCCTTATAAAAATACAGTTTCGTAATCGTTTTAATTTGAATCCTCGGAATACCATTTTAAGATGGATAGCGCAATTCAGAACAAGTTCGTCAAATCTAAAAGAGAAATCAACTGGTAGGCCTGTATCAGCTAGAGCTCCTGAAAATGTGGAATGAGTAAGGGCGGCTTTTCTTAAAAGTCCACAACTATCGATACGAAGGCATTCTCAAGTTTTGAAAATGTCACAAACTAGCGTAACAAGAATTTTACATATAGATTTCGGCATTAGAGCATACAACATTCAAATTGCCCAAGAATTAAAGGAATGTGAACTTTTTTTAGAACTTTGAAGAATAACCCAAGCATAATTGATCGCATATTTGTGTCTGATGAAGCACACTTACATCTCTGTGGTTATGTCAATAAACAAAATGCTCGCTTTTGGGCTGAAGAAAATCCAAGGAAGGCAGTCTAGGTTCCACGTCATAGCCTGAAAGTGACGTAAAATAGCCACCAAAAAGAAGAGTAGACTATACGAAAAGTCTAAACATGTTGGGGAACTATTTTACATATTTCCTTGTGGTGTTATATTCACCCCTCCAAGATACTTGAGGCCTTTGCAGAAATGAGCCATGCAGTCGCCTAGTAAAAGTTGTGTTGTTTCTGTGGCTTCGGTGCAGTATTGGCAGTTTTGCTCTCCGCCTTACCCATCTTCATAAAGTGATACGTTACTGGCGAGTGTTCTATTGAAAATTCTCGTGATTTTTTTCAAGTCGTTCATGTTCAATTCAAGAGACAGTTCAGACTTCTCTATTGATATGGTGATTAACCGTTTTGCCTGCCCTTTCGTCCAGTATGACAGCATTTGGTTCTTCTTCCAAATATCAAGTTAATTTCTTACATGGCTTTTTTAGGCCACACTAGGGCTCTGGAGCGTAGCATGCTGTTGTTGCTGCCCTTTTGGCAAATCTATCTACTTCCTCATTTCCTTCAATTCCTTGGTTCCCTGGTACCCATACCAAAGTCACTTTGCTGTTCGTAGCCAGTTGCTTCAAGAATTTTTTGCAGTCACAGGTCAGTTTAGACTCGGTTATCAAAGACTTTAGAGTATTAAGTATTCCGTTTTTAAATATCCTGGGCTCTTTAATACTGCCCACCTTCCTGGGAGGGTGTAATCTCGCTATTCCTGAGTCTTCTTTATATGCACTCCTGTGCACACAAATTTATACCAAGAGCATTTCTGCTTGGAAGATGGTAAAAGTTTCTCCTATGGACATAGCTGGTCTGAAGCAAGGACGTTTTATTCCCAGTCCTGCTCCCTCGAGTTGGTTAGGCACGTCTGTATACTATATCGATGAGTTGCTTGTCAGCCTTTTACTGCCTCTGTGGCATGCCTGGTGGTCATTTATAACCCCGCCAAAAGGAACTATCAAGTCCGGTTTAGCAGGCATTTGAACTGTTGGTTTGGCGAGTGACTCCAATAGAATAATTTTCAAGATCTTCAAGTGGCCGACCAAGTCTCCTGATTTGAATTTATATACTTAAAATAGTCTGTATATACTTACTACTGCTTCCCTCTTCGCCGACGTACCTTATGGTCTGTGTTCCTTTCATTAATGCGGTAATAACGTTCTTGCGCGTTTTCCGTTTTCTCCATAAAAATAATGCTGCAAATTGAATCGTAACTTCTACATAGCTGTGACATTTACACTCCTCAGAAAGACATTCTCGTGAAATAAAATTAAGATCCATGACTTGACCACACAAAAGATATTCCTGTTCCGGTACCCATAAGCTTCTGAAACAATATATTAGTCTTTGACATGCAGACTTTGAATGATCACTCGCCCTGAAGCGATGTTACCTAAAAACAATTCTGAGCGTTCCTTTTCAGGTTCTAAATGCATACCGAATTTCCAGGTATCTCAAGTCATTCGAAAGTTATTACGCCTACTAACAGACAGACGTACAAGTGGACAGACCGACCGACCGACAGAAAAAAATTGTAGTTCCTGAATCAAGTTTTCTATATGTTTTGAGACTTTTTCCGCCGTTTTAGAAAAAAAAAATCGAAACTTCTGTTACCGATATTCCACCCCCCACATATTCTACCTCTAATTTAATTTTAGCACGGAATACCAGACGTTTGATGAAATTGGAATTTTTCTAATAAACAAACTCTAAAACATTATATCACTCGAGTTTTAACGAAAAAATGTCAATTTTCACCAAATCACCCACATTCATCACCTATCCCTGCAGCGATTTTACTCAAAAAAGAACGTTAATTTGTCAGGTGCTAACTGTATACCAAATTTGAAGACGATATCTAAATTCGCTTTAAAGTTATCGTGACTACTAATAGACATACAGACCCAAATTATGGTTTCTGTGTGTTTTGACACATTTTACAACGTTTAAGCAAAATTTTTTTTTTTGAAATATCTGTCACCGAAACCATATGTCCACACTTATTGACGATGTGGAAGTATACCAGATGATACCGCCCTGGGTTGAGCGCTGGCGGGTGTCGTGTGTCCAGACGACTCGGAGGGGGTTGAGATCTCTGATGAGTGGTATACACCCGAAGTTTGAGGCCCACGCTGTGTGCTTCGAAACAGACGGACGGCCTAGCTCGGTTGATGCTCGGGAGCGGGACATGATATGATGTCGCCTTGAGTCTAGCACTGTTGGGTGTCGGGTTTAGACGAGCCTGAAAGGGAGCTGAGATCTCTAGGGGTGGATTACAACTGGAGATTGGATGCTGCTCGAGAGCGGGACTTTATGATACCGTCTCGAGTCAAACGGATGTCTGGTCCAGACGAACTAGGAGAGAAGCTATCTATCTATGAGCTTCGAAATGGGCAAGCGACTTCACTCAGATGGGAGTACACCTGCCAAACAAACTTTCACCCTAAAAAAAAGATCGACTCCCGCAGTGAGCTGGAATTGATGGGTGAAACTTAAATGATTAGACGTGAGTCACAATAGACCTAAGATAGCGGTGGAGGAATTGGAATAGCCCTTTAACAATGAATCTAATATAATCTAGTCTTGACATTTGAGACGCAATTTTTCTAAAACTACTCATCCAAGAATTAAAAGAACATTGTTCTAAAGGTAATTGAACCCGCAGTACAATGAGGTGCCATTCAACCTCCCATTCCCTATTGAAAGTTTATGGACCTACCTCTAACAGAGGGTTGACCTAAAGATGGCGTAAATACCCTATAACATTATTTCCTTTGCTAGATATATTAATTGTGAGAAGTTTTGAAATTGATACCCTGTATAAGTTGAATTACTGAAGCATTGATTGAAAGTGTACTATTTTCGCTGACATTTTAGTGTCTAATTTTAAACTGCAAGGCCCATTTTTTTCATGTTCTTCCTTTTGAAGGATGATGAATAGATCCCGCGTATTTTTTACAATAAGACAGTTTCACCTTTTGTACTTTTTCGTTCTAAACCCTTTTCATGGAGATTCTTTGGCTGCGGGCCTAATTCGAAGAGTTAGAAAAGTCTCTGTGACAAATGTCCAAGTTCCGTCTGAACCTGGACCGGAGGAGCAGGACTCGTATGTATGTGTGTGATGACGGCGTCGAACGTTGACGTCCGTGCGGCGGCGTTACCATGACAACTCGTGTGCCGCCCCTCAGCTCGGACAGTGACAAATGACAGACAAAGGGTGACTGGGCTCCTCGTTTTACATATGCAGCGACACCCATTTGTCTACCCGGCCCGACCGGGGCCTTTTTATTCGCTCCTGTTTGCTCGCGCGGACCGATTCAACCCTTGTTGTGCATGCCAGCGCTAGCCGACACCGCCGTTTGTTTTATATTTATCTATCTGTTCATAGCCGGGCCAGATAGTCCTACTTCCTTTTTATGTTTGCTTAAATGCCCAAGGAACGCGTTATGTGTGCGAAAATGCCGTCTTTCCACTTTATACAACCATAAAGGAAAGGATGGGATTTAACTTATATGGAGTCATTTAACATTATTCACAGGGAAAGAACTGTCGATAAATCTGTCCATGCAAATTATAGGTTACATCAAATGCCACAAGAAATGTAGGACTGTTTGTCCTACATAAATATGTTTACACTTTTCTTTATACCCCGCGTATCCCTTATAGAATAAAATTCATAATTTAGTATAATATGATTTAAAAATAGACGTTGTAACAGGTTAGCTTTGATTTTTCTTTCAGCATGTTTTATTAATCAATTTTAATTTTTAGCAATCCTTCCTACCCGCTTTTTTTGAAAACACTATATATATATATATATATATATATATATATATATATATATATATATATATATATATATATATATATATATATATATATATATATATATATATATATATATATATTGATTTTTAATAAGCACCCTCCCCTATCTCCCAGTCCACCTTTTTCACATTATATTTTCTTTTTTTCGAATGGAAACTCTAGATCGCCTATGGGTTCATGGATGAATGGAAGTATGAAAAACAATAGGTCCAAAAAATCTTCTATCTGTCGTTACTGCAGCAACTGATATCTCTGTCCAAGATACATATTCCATTTATGGTTTTTAACTATCTAATATCAATTTCCATATTCCCTGCTTTTCTGTTCATCCCATAATCTCTCTCTCTCTCTCTCTCTCTACCTATCTCTCTCTCTCCACCTCTTTCTTCTCCCCCCCCCCTCTCTCTCTCTTTCTAAGGTATTAACAAAACGTTTGTAGGAATGTAACCATGGATTATAGTTACAATATATTGTGTCTTAGTTTTTTTGGAAAAGAAACTTGATTTTAACCCTAAATATCCTTTCTTTTATGTTACGTCATAGAATTTTTTTAACTTGCTTTCCTTTGAGAAAAAACATTGCATGTCTAAAACTTATTTTGCCATGAAGCGAGAGAATTAAAATTTCGTACCAATACATAGATACTGTAGCTTCTTCTAGGGAAAGTTATGTTACAAATTTCAATTAAATTACAAAAGTTATTCAGAAGAAAATTTTATTTTTTTTCCCGGAAAAAACAATCTAATCAGGCTACCTAAAAAACGCAATCAAGATATTTCCAAAAGAAAGGTACCTTCCAAACTATAAACGTGAATACCATAAATGTGGAAGGTATTTACAGTTTAAACGCTTGGATGATTTCACTTTAGCCAACCCAATGAAACCGGTTTTTCAAACAAAAAGTCTGTTTAAAAACAAATGTATATCTGCTAAAATTACTACGTTATTTTGATGGTGCTTTAATAGAGGCTGACATTGTGTATAAGAATATAAGATTCTAGCTTAATGGAAAATTGAGTTATTGAGGTTTTAAATATGTTAATGCAAGTTCGCTACCCTAACGCACTGGTTGCATCCAGACTGGTTTCAATGCTTATTTGCTATTACAATTGTAATGAAAATTCCCTACCATAACACACTTGCAGCGTCGAATTTTTAAAGCTGATAAAATACTGTAGCTTTCCATGTTATACTAGCCAAAAAATTATCTTCCAATTATTATTTTTTTGCAGAACATTTTAAGGAAATGAAATGAGGCATCAATTTAAACACACATTTAAGAACTTGTCTGACAATGTTTTGTTCTACAGAAGCCGTATTTGTTTCAAAATCTTTATTCACTGAATATGACATTTACCTGTGTTATAACTGGTCACCCCTTTAGGTATAAATATGTTTCCTAAATGTTGAGTAACGTTGCTACATATCCAAATTGATCAAAAAGGCATATTTTAGATAATTCTTCTGCAAATATTTCAAAAACAAGTAGCCATTGAAACATAAAATTTAAGACTTTGTGAAACACATTTAATGCAATCAACTTTACAAACTACATCTGCACCGGAAAATTTAATTACATTAAAATAAACATATGCTTCTTCCTTATCACTGACCATGATTTACTGGTTCGTTTTGACCGTGTAAAATATTATATATAAAGAGTCCCAAACACAGTAGTTGCGTTATGGTATCCAATTCACTTCAAGCTCTAATAACTTAATTTTCTATGATCTTAGAAACTTAAATTTTGGTACGTGAATCTGTTTCTATTAAATATAAAAAATAAGATGCATCTCTCTAAACTGATACAAACTCAGGAGCTCATAGAAGAAGAACGTCTTCTAATGAACAAATGATGTATATATTAGATAACAATATTATCAAAGTGGGGCATGTTTTGTTCCCTGATAAGTGCAGTTTTGCACTTCACGGCCATGCTAATCCTTATCGCTACTGGTTTAAAGAAAATCCACACTGGATGAGAGAAAAACATACGCAATACCCTGAAAAAGTTAATGTTTGGGCAGAAATGGGTAGTTTTGCATTGATGACAAATATGCTCAACAATTTAGATACTGAATTAACTCCACTTGACTGTTCCACATGGTATATCTACAACTATAACAGACCGTATTTAAAATAACCTCTGTAAATGCCTAAACGTCTTTTGCTTTGCTATATTTTATTATACGTTTTTATACTCCTTCGTTATTTTTCTTTCTACACCGGTTACGCTCTTATATTAACATTAGTGTTTCTGATATCGTCGAATAGCTCTAGCACCGTCTTTCACAGTATTTTTGTTTTTAAAACGTCTTAATCATAAATACAGTTTTTCCAAAGTATTTTGTATGGAAAAATAATGCTAAATTATTTGTAAAAATAGCCACCGTTCTCATTTGTTTGCGATTGCGATTGAGGCTTTAATTTTACATACCTTTATTATCCCACTTAAGTTCGGCGACATAAAAATATAGGCTCAAGGAATCTGCTGCTTTTAGTAAGGGGTGACTAACTAGAGGAGCTGATCCTGCTGTCCAACAAATCGTATCCTTTCATGATCCTGAGCCAACTAATTTATTTCCACTAACTTGCATTCCTATCTCAAGAGATGCTCTGGGCCCGGGGTAGTACCATCATGTGACCTTCTAGATGCTGATGACGTGGTATAGTATACGGTCAGTATTTGTTCTAAATGAGGGCAATTGCCACTTGGGTTAGCTGGCTGCGAATCAAGCAGCGGCCAGGAGATCGAGAGTACAGCTTTGAAACAGTTTTTCTGACTGGCCACCAGTTAGTACAGTAAGCCGAACTTGTTGGTAGCGCTTTGCGTGGCTGCCACATCAGCTTGAAAAGAATCACAAGGCACATATTCTCCTAGTGTGCTCCTGGAGAGTCCGAACCTGTGTTTTCGGAGAACATTGTCGTGGCCACGATCTCCTGAAATAGCTGTCTAGGACCTATAAGAAATATGCATAAGCTGTTTGCCTAGCGACAACTCACCCAACCAAAATGAAAACCACAAACATGACAAAGACAAGAAAGAGAAAATGTTTTACTGCGGTTACTGGTCACCCCAAAGACAGCAACTTCAGATCTGATTTTACCAACATTAGACGCTAATTTAAATGTTGTTCATCACCATCGCCAAGACAAACAACCCCATATCCCAATTCTAACTGAAACTCAAATTTCTCCCTCTGCAGTGTCACCCACTATCATGTTCCCAAGATATGAATTTTATTAAGCTTTCCAGTTCAAAGGTGGTGTTTGCGTATATCCCGGTAGTGACATTTGAGATCAAAGACAGAACTCTTTAGAGGTCACTTCTTATAATGTCATGTGTCTTGGAATTTAATTATCGAACTCCACAAGTTTCTAGGTTACATTTATCGATCCCCAATGTCGATCTATAGAAAGATTTATTGATTATCTATCTAGTAAATTATTATTATTCCGTAGGAAACTACCCGAATTCCGAAGTTGTTCTGTTTGGTGATTTTAAAGTCCATAATCCAAACTGCCTCGAGTTTTCTAATTCTGTATATGGCGCGAGAGGAGCTGAACCATGTGCTATTAGTCAATATCTGACGTAGATAGTAGATTCCTACTCGCATTCCAGTTACAAGTAACCATACAGCCTATACTCTCAATATTTTTCTGGACAGTAACCTCGAAGACTACAAACAACTAAGATTGGCTTCCCTATGCAATTATTGTCTCGTGTCCTACAAGCAGATGACTTCTCGCGAGGACACACTCGATAAATCTGGCATTATAAATACGCTAAATGGGATGAATTAAGAAAATTTTACTCTTTGTTTCCTTGAACAGATGTCTGTTGTCGTAATAATAATAATTTCACAGAATGCGCAAACTCCGTTGCTTAAATTATCTTAGCAGGCATGAAAACCTAATTTTCCTATTCATCAAAACGTGTCAATTCCAAATCAAAGCCCTGGTTTAATAAAGCTTGTTGAAAAGCAGTAGTTACCAAAAATTCTGCTTACAATCTTTGGCGCAGCAACCCAAGCAGCGGAACTCACGCTGCCTTTGTATCACCAAGAACTAGGTGCAAGCGGACAATCGATCAAGCCAAAAATGACTTCCATCAATCAATTAGCGACGAAGTCATCTCTTCTCCAAGCAATACGTCTCTAATCTATGCCAAAAATTATAAGTGGAAATTTCACCACCAGCTCCTTCCTTCTCTGGCTTCAACTTATGAAGAAGTAATCGCTGTATCGTTCAAAGAAAAGGCCGACCTATTTGCGCGTGTATTTGCTTCCCATTCGAAGCTTCATTCGCAGAAAAGATCCCACCTACTATCCCAGCTGTAAACTCAAAAATGGGAGAAATATTTTTAGGCATCGTACTGTTAATCTCTAATTGGAAAATTTTGACATCAAACAGGCATCAGACCCTATGGGATCCCAGCAATAGTTCTTAAAATACGTGCTCCTGAACTAACTTTAATTTTCTATCGCCTCTTTTCGATATCCTATAATATGGGAGTATTTCCATCTTTCTTGATACAAGCTAGAGTTCAGCCTGTCCTTAAAAGGGGAGACAAATCTGATTTGGGGAATTATCGTTCAATTTCGATTATATCGGTTTCTCTTAAATGATGGAAAAAGCTATCAATATACAGCCTATAAAATACGTCTAAAAATCAAACATTCTAAGTGATCGCCAATACAGCTTTCTTTAAAACTGATCTACTGGCGACATTCTTACGTACCGCGCTCATGTTTGGAGTTCTGCTCTTTGAAACTATGCCTATGGATATCTAGTTTTCTGAAGGAACGTTTCTTGCATGTTGTTGTCGATGTTGCTTCATCAGGTGATTTAAAAATTAATGTGGGTGTTCACAGGGTTCCGTTTTGGGTCCCATGCTTTTTCTTTTGTAAATAAATGACCCTCTGTTAGCGACCAACAATCCAATCCATAGCTTCGCTGATGATAGTGCTCTTCACAGCAGGTTCTCAACGACTCGCCCACTATCTGCTTCTAGCTCCCTATCAATGAGATTGGAAGTAACCAGCTCCCTAAATAATTACCTATTTAGGATTTTCATCTGGGGCTCTGCAAATATTGTTATGTTTAATTCCTCAAACACACAGAATTGCCTCTTCTCTAAAAGTGACCCTCGGAGCTCTGGCGTTCAGATGGCTGGCAAAATACTGCCCAAAAAAATCAACGAGCTCTACATCGGATATAACTGGTGCAGCCTATGTAGCAACATAGCATTGGGCCTGTATTGGTTCAATATTTTTTATTGGGTATATATTTCCAATTCCATGCCAATATTGCAATATTTTTTTCTGGCTATATAATAAATATTGAAATAACTATATCACTGTAATATTAAAGAAATGTTAGTTTTCGTTTAATGAGGAGGCAGAAGGTCATGACACAGAAACAATGTGAAGCCAATATTGCATTAATATCTTTTGTCGATATATATTAAATATTGAAATATTACATTTGTCTAATACTAAAGAAATATTAGTTTTCGCTCAAGGAGGGGGTATCGCTTCATGACAAAGCAACAATATAAAGCCAATATTGCATTAATATTTTTTCGGTATATATTAAATATTGAAATATCATATTTCTGTTAGATTGAACAAATGTTAGTTTTCGTTTAAGGCGCTGCCGGCGCTGGAATGCATGGCACGACAACAATATAAATCCAATATTGCTCATGTGATAGCCTGTGAAAAGAGCTTTCCAATGATGTACAACATGTTTGAGAAATCTTGTAATTGCATTGACAATTTTGAGAAAAACCGTTTTAAGGATAGTAGGTTATGAAATCCAATACCAGAAAAGAAATGACAAAAAAAGTGTAGAAAAAGCATTAGGCTATGGAGCATAACAATAGACTTCTACTTTTAACATAATTTTCCGTAATGATTCACGATAAAAAAAATAGGAACTTTGAGCACACCAATGAATCGGCCCATTATTACGAATGATATTTTACATTACAACATTATCCTAAAAAATTGTTATAATTAAATTAAATAGGTAAACCTAGTAGATAACTAAATTTACTAACAGAACTCAATAAAAAGCAGATCAATGATTTACGAAGAGGCCTTTGAAAATTGCTTGATTTTTAAACGTAAGTCAACTGAAAAACAACAGAAGAAAAGTTGCTATGAATATAACTATATCGCGACAATTAAGAATAATGTCATTCTTACATATTTGAACAATTTGAAGTATATTTAATACGTTGCTTAAAGTTTTGTACTAAATAGTTTGTTTCCTGTTTATTTTAAATATTACTCAGCAATATGTTCAGTAATGAAGAATATTTTGACATGTTTGAATGTTATATTCGTTCTAACCGAAATACTTAGGTAGCTGCAAATTCGTCTCAAAACAACTACGCAGAAAGACGACAACCAAACACCAAAATATTTCGCAGGATAGTGACCAATCTATTGAACGACAGTAGCGTCCACTCAAAGAAACTACCAATGCCTAGAAATAAAGAAAGAAATAATGCCGTTTTACATGTCTCAAACGAAAACCCCCACAATCTGTTCGGTTTTATGGTGAACAAATTGACGTTCCAAAAAGTACGGTACACCGCGTATTAAAATAAAGCCATTACCATCCATACAAACAATCGTACAAGGCTTAAATGTTGACGGATACCCTAAGAGACTTCGGTTCTCCAGATGGTATCAAGGACAATGTCAGCAAGATGAAAATTTTCATTTGAAAAAACAAATATGGACTGATTAATCCAGATTTACAAATTGTGGTGTGTATAATCGCCATAATAAGCATTATTGGGCAAATGAAAATCCCCATCTAAAGGAAGAAAGACGATTGCAAGACGGATTTGGTATTAATGTTTGGTGCAGCTTATTAGGTAAAAAAACTGTTATTTTTATTTGTAGATTAGACAGTTAATTTTTAAAAAATTCAGATAACTTCATTGTTGGTCCGTTCTTTTTTAAAAATAATTTAACTGGGAAAGGTATCTTAATCTATTGAGAAATGATATCTTACCAACAATTAGAAAAGTTCATGATAATTGAGACGAGATTTGATACCAATAAGACGGTTGTCCAGCTCACAATGCTAGGATCGTCAGAGAATTTTTTTACCAAAATTTTAATAATCGTGTCATTTGTAACAATGGGTCGGTTCATTGGTGTGCTCGAAGTCCTGATATAACACCCATGGATTTTTATTTTTGGGGTACTCTGAAGAATGATGTGTATAAATTTCATCCACCACAAAATATCAATGAATTACGAAACAGAATCACGGAAGCTATAAATTATATTAACCAAAACACCCTCACCAGAGTTTGCAGGCATGTTTCAAAAAGGTGTATAAAATGCATTGAACAAAACGGTGGCCATATTGAACAATTTTCTATTTAGTGTATTTTTAAGTTTCTATTTTATTATTTGCTGAGTTCCGTTTCTAATTGTGTTATTTTGTGGAGTTTAAGTTTATATTTGTTATTGCCGGTTTCGTTACTAAACTGTTTCACATAATATTACCTAGCATTATTACCTAATTAAGTATTGTAAAATAAATCACAATGTTCTTTTTATCGTGAATCATTACAGAAAATTATATTAAAAGTAGAAGTCTATTGTTATGCTCCATGGTCTACTGCTTTTTGAACACTTTTTATTTGTCATTTGTTTTCTGGTATTGGATTTCATAGCCTACTATCCTCAAAACGGTTTTCTTCAAAATTGTCAGTGCAATTACAAGATTTCTCAAGCATGTTGTACATCATTGGTAAGCTCTTTTTAAGGGCTATCACATGAGCAAAAAGTCCAATATGGTTGCCATAATAAAAACAAACGTTGTACATGTAGCTCAAAAACAAATGACAATCCAAAGTTGAGAAGAGCACAAAAAGATACTCTGTAAAAAGTGTCCTGATAATGTGCAAATCTTATACATGTCAGATCAACGCCTACTTAGATATTGAAGAAAAAAGAAATCAACAAATTTCGTTCTTTTCAAAATAACTCGAAAACTAAAAGAGGCAGGGCAAAATACAAGACATATTTGGAACAAGCATGAAATTCTACAAAACATTGCTAATTTAACTGTCTCCCTATCTCTAATAATAACGGAGATAGCAATACGTTCCCATCCAGTTGGGGACACACTATATATATATATATATATATATATATATATATATATATATATATATATATATATATATATATATATAATATCCAATTCATTATATTTTCTTTAAGTGCCTACATATATGTAGTAGGTAGTTAGAATTTTTATGAGAGATTACCAAAACATGTAGTCAATTAGAGGAAATTTGCGTGCTTTATCGCCAATATTTCTTAAATATTATATAAAGATTTATTAAGACTTCTATACCAATTACCGCAATTGTATAGTTCCAGTTAACGTTTTCAAGCTATGTATTTATTAAGCTCGCATCTCCCCGTGACCAACAGCTCCTGCGCAGTGCTGGTATAGTGTAATGAAAAAGTTAGGTTATGTGCATGTACCTAATACCTCCAAGCAAGACATAACTTTGTATGTGGAATACACTTAGAGGTACTAGTGGAAAATCTAGTACATAAACATAATAACTATTATAATGAACATGCTTTTCCTTTTCTCTTTTGTTTGCTTCGACTTCCTGTGCTAATATGAGTTCCAAATTACAACTCTTATTTGTGGTCGTAGCATTTGATTCGATATATTACCTGCTAAATAGTAAATAGTGTGTGGATGCAATAACATATGCTATGTATAAAATTGAATATTCCGCAATTCCCATACATACTATATATACAAAAGTACAGAATCTTATTACAAAGAAATGAATAACCGAGTAGGTGCAAATATTTATTCTATATTGCACTATATCATACCTATGACTTGAATCGAACTGCGAATATTGAACATATATTACACCACTATTATTGTTATGTACCTATTTAAAATGAGAGACCATCTCATATTTTCCCCTCTTGTGTCAAATTAAAACACTTTTATCGACACACATTCCTCGTTTATCCATATGATGAACTATGAGTATTATGGATATACCTATCTACCAATTTCACTTACTTAACCTAAGAAAATTCAAAATATTTTTTCTCTAGAGTCTTCAGTTATTTTCCTTCTTATCACCATATTATTACATATTCCTGTCATTGATATATATATATATATATATATATATATATATATATATATATATATATATATATATATATATATATATATATATATATATATATATATATATATATATATATATATATATGTACCACGCTTCAACCTATTATGATAACGAAAACTGATTCAAATTTCATTTTCAAGATTTGTGGGAGACCGAAAACAATCCCGTTAAATAAAAGCTTGTGATTATTATGTCCTGTTTGATTTTTTGCAGATGTCGTAAGATTTACTCACCAAAATGCAATCGACCAAGAAATATCAAAATATATAGGATATATGCACTGGCCAATTAGGCGGCAGTGATGGTGGGATGCGAGGTAGAATCCCGGAATAATGTTCACATCCCAGGCTTTTTTTAAATATTTTATACCTCTATGAAAATTTTAAGTCTCAAATGTTAAGTTTATATTTTATCATGAATAAATTTAATTTTGCCAATATAGTATCTATAATTTATTTCTATATGTAACCAAATTGATTCCTAATATTGACTCTCTCTAATTTGAATCTCTCAATATTTATTTATATTGTTTTATAATATTAGATAAATAATTGAGGTTGCATACTGAAACATTATTGTACCACTATATCAATTCAATATTTATTACAATATTTTGCCAATATGTAAAAATTATCGCATTTCATTATTGGGTAATTATAGCTGTTCAAGATGTAGCCCCTATATAATATATGCATAACGAATATTGTATGAACATTTCTTGCTACATGAGAAAAGATCTTTACTAGCACTTACATATTTCAAGTATTGCTAAAGCAACAGGAAACAAGCTTGTGTTTCTGTTTCGGGTTAAAATTTTGTTTTCATAGCAGCAGATTTTTACGCTGTACAAAACACCGTCACGGCCACAGTTGGGATATCCTTGTCACGTCTGGGGGGCTACTCCAAAAGCAACCTATTCGCTCCTAGATCATATTTAGAAACGAGCTGTGCGCGTTATGGGACATTTACCTATTACAGGCAGTCTCACTCAATCACAGGAGAAAAGTTGTGCCTCTTCTATCCATTTCACTATAGTACATTTATTTCTATAAATTGCTTCGCTAATGCCTTTGATTGCGATCTTTAATCAGAAAACCCATTTGAGTCGAGCCGAGCATCTAAGCTTTGGAATGCTCTCCTGGCAGACATATTTCCGAAAACATATAATCTCCAGCTATTTTAGAACCGAGTAATATCCATCTTATGGCAAAATAATCAGGTTTATGATATTGTTACAAAGCACTTCAATAGATGTAGGTGCGGTGTTGCCACAGCTCCAGAACTTCCCCAACATCTGGAAATTTTTGCACAATCTGGCAACACCGCCTCCCCACCCCCTGGGGGTGCCTGGGGTGACCCCCCACAGGCGAAATCTCAACCCTCTAGGACCAAAAATAACGAAGTTACCAACTTGTACCCCGTAGGAACGGATAACTGAGGTCTGCGCATTCCGAACACCCTGTATACGCAGAGAACCCTTACACCCTGTATACGCAGAGAGATCTTATAGTACGAGAAACACCTCTTGTGTAACATAGGAGTGATGACCACATTTGGATCACCTGTATATACATCCCTCTGTATACCTACACACAGGGCCGATCTGTATTCACAAAACCCTTCTGGCAAAAGAAGGTCCTGGAACATTCTGGAATAGAACGCTCGTGAAACGAAGTGGAAGGTGCGACGGCTATATAAAGATGGAAGTAAGCCAGCGCAGTACAGTTCAGTTAGAGAATGTTGAAGTGACTCGAAGCAGCAGTAACTAGTCTGAAGTGTTATAGAGTAGCGACTGTAGTTTCAGTGTATTAGTGACTTTTGTCCAAATTAGTGATTGTAAGGCCAGATAACCTAAGTGTTTTGTGGGAGAGACATTCTAGACCTTTATTGTATCCATATTTAGACAGTAAATTAAGTGTTTTGTGAGAGAGACATTCTAGAACTTTTATTGTATCCATATTTAGAGAGTAAATAAAGTTATTTTGTTAAAATTAAAAGTCTCACTTATCCAGAACCCGGATAAAACGCAACAATATCTTAAAGATACACAGGGTTTGCCTTTCATCAACTATTCCATTTAAAGCATCCGCGTTTTATTTCTGGCCGTGTAAATATTCCTTCGCCGAGCGTTATCTTATTGGTTTGGTGACTTGTGACTTGGGCAAATGTAAAACAAATAGCATAATAACAGACCGTATCGACCTAATGTTGAGGGCATTGTGATAATGACGAAGCTTTCAAAAGGCTCAACAACTGAGCTGTTAAAAATAAACTGGAACTTAATAAGGATAAGAGAGCATGCATGCTTTTCAAAACCTCGAAAGCAAAAAAAGATACTGGACGGCATGTAGAACTTAATGGCGTATTTAATAAGAACACTAACTCAGAGACGCAGTACCTATACTGTGTTATCACTGTATTTTGGGTGTTTATGCTCACAACTTTTGCTGTTATACACTCGGGATTGGCAAGTGAAGCAAATCGAGTTTTTAAACAACAAAAACAAGTGAGGGTCATATTCAATATTCTACATAGACACACTTGCAAAAACACATTTAAGGAACGAGGTATCCTCACACTCCCCAGCATCTACATCCTGGAAGTGCTTGTTCAAATTTGTCAAGGCAAGACCAAATACACACCCAATGCAGTTGGGCATGCAACAAGAGATAAAAATAATCTGCAAATTAACAAACATCGCACAACTCTGTGCCAAAAATCACTGTCCTACAGTGGCTGCAATATATTGCCAAAAGATGTACGGAATGTAGACACCTTACCAGCTTTTGAGAAGAGAGTCAAAATAAATCTCCTGAACCAGACGTGCTACTCTGTGTACGATTTTTACAAGTAAACTACCACTAAATTATCTTTTTTTTTTTTAGTAATATGCACTTTTTATGATTAATATAGTTACCATAGTATGTACCTTGTGAAGCTGATGTTTTATAAAAAACAATATTGAATTTAGATATGTATCCTGCAATTTTTCTTTTAAACGTTCTTGTATGTTTTATAATTATTTTTGTGTTGAGTTTATGTGTTATTTAAGAAAAAATTGTCTTAACTGTTATGTTGATTGCTTTATTATTTTTATTGTTGACTTGAAGACGTACCTGAACGTGAGTAGGACAACGCTCATTAAAGATTTTTTAAGTCGACAAAATAAGCTACCAGTTGCATTTTACTTCAGTACAACTGCTGCTATCAGAAAGAAGCTGCAATTTGCTAAAATGTGCTAAGCGAAAATTGGGAAATATACCTACAGGAAGAAAATCAAAGTGTTACGCGTAAAAACAAATGCCCATAAAAAACTCTATAACCGAAGACAACAAGCAGCCAATCGTTTCCACGTCACCAGTTCTTCAACACTTTTGTCTCTGACAGATAATGATCTGGTGTCCGTATTGTCCCTCTCATGTCATAACGTTTGATTCAACTTTTATAGTATCGTCAGCATAAATGTGATCAGCTCGTTTGGTTTACGATCCGGAGTCCCGGAGTATATACAGAGCTAGGCTCTGTGTTTGTGCTTCGTTCGTCCGGTTGCGAAGTGTGCCGGACTACATTTGCACTAGATGAGTATGACCATGATACTTTTATAGGACAATAACAGACACCGAAGTGGGTTATTAAATTGTTTTATGGTCCTGAAACGGGACGCGGACCGATATAAAACTTCTAGCGCCATCTGTTGCCGTTCCTGTGAACCGGACGTATCGAATTCTCGCGCGCGTCGTCTCAGACTTCAGACTGTAAGAGAATCTGTCACAAAACATAAAGAGTTGCCCGGATCGATCGTAAAATATTTTATAATACTGAGTTAATGCATTAACATCGCTCGTAAAATGGCGATTACTATTGTATTTTGGATTATAAAGTGCTTTTAGGTATTTTTATGCCAGTTGATGTCAATAGGTCATTGAGAACGTATCGCAAGAGTTAACAAACTTTGATGCCTGATGTTATTTTGATAAGATAATAAATGCATCCATGGTTATGTTTGTATTTCTGTTGTTTGCATCTGTGTACCTTCTAGGTACAGATGAAATCTGCAGAAATTACACTTGATTTTTAGGCGAAAATAAGAAAGTCTGAACGCAGCAAGTGCATTATGGTAGAAAATTTTCATAAGTTAGTTTTAAATTAAAAAAATAGTTTCTGTAATGTTTTCATATTGATTTACGAGTAGCTCTAATTGTTAAGATGCTGCAAAACACCAGGTAGCTATCGTTCTCATCAAAAGTTAAGAGGTTTGATTACAAGTATTTAGGTTAGCATATTATTACAGATTTTAGATTTTTGCCTAACCTAAATAATTAGTGAATTTTCATTAAGAAAATTCACCAATAGAGAGAACGCGATGTAAGGCTATTGAAAAATTTTCTTCAGATGAGCGCGAATTTGGGTCCCTAGAACCTAAAACCAAGGTTCGTTAAAATGTATATGTATCTATGTGTCCGAGCGATAACTTAAAAAATACTCAACTGATTTGAATGAAACTTGGCACATAACATCATTGTACCAAGACCGCGGACGAGTTCGTATATTAGCAACGGACATTTTTTTCCCCGAAAATATAAACAATATTTTTGAAAAACGCTATATTTTTGTAAGTATCAGAGTAACTGGAATGAGACTTTACATGTGGCTAGAAATGGTGTATTTATATAAACCTATGTTGTCGATTTTAAGTAATTTGGTATGTAATATTTAGAGTTTGTTCCAAATTAAAAATAAAATCTGAAAGACATGCGTTCAAACGACTTAGTGGTTAAAGTATAATGCATGACAGATAGAGTAGTTAACTGTCACGCGTAGATTGATTCATACATAAACAGGTATAAACTATACATAACGGTAACGAAACAAAAGAAATCACAGGCATAAAACATACTACCCGAACCAACAATCGTGAAATCGCGACCACAAATATCGCAAATGGCAGACGACATTAAATTAAAAATTTGCCAAGTGATTGTTATTTAACTGGGCCATTCAACCAATTTTTAAAATACACTATATTTGAAGCTTGATTAACGGCTCCAAATGCTGTGTTAGACTGAAAGTGTAGCATAATATAGTGGAAATGTAAACAAACTCAAGTCAAGTCTCTATAAAAAAGCTTTTAAAATAGTCGAAATACGGGGAGCGCCGGCATCAAGATTTAACATATCCTTCTCGAATATATGTGGCCTAAATTCTAACCTGAACTCCGTCCACCATTTTTTCCAGGCTAATAGGCCCCAACTCATCTTCCTCACCGAAACCCAAATCAGTTCCAAAACAGCCACTAATCACCTTAATTTCCCGGGGTATGACCTCTTTACTTCCTTTAGATTGCATGGAGGCGTGTGCGCATACGTCCGTAGCAATCTACCCTGCACCCGACTCCCCAATTTCAAAGCTGGAAGAAAAGACATACTTTGGATGAAGCTCCCTCTCAGGACTGCAACTAAAGTCATCTGTTGCATTCACCGGTCACCTTCTGACAACAACTTTGTCCAGCTTTTCAACTACCTTTCCGAAAAAACCGACCATCTGGTTTCTGAATATTCTTCCTCCGAGGTCACTATTATTGGTGACTTCAATGTCCATAATAAGGACTGGCTAAGATCCTCAAAAACCGATCCACAAGGGAGAGCAGCGGAGGTCTTTGCAGTCAGCAACTCTTTAGCCAATATCGTTCAGCAACCTACTTACTACCCTCGCATCCCAACACACGGCTCAAATCCCTTGGATCTCCTTTTTACTACAAAACCTGATTGCTATAAGATATCAGTCACCGCCCCCCTTGCTCGCTCAGACCACGGCATGTTCACTGCTTCCTGCGCAATGCAACCCGAGGTCACACAGTTACCACACACACGTATCGTTTGGCACTACAACTCCGCGAACTGGGACGAAATGCGGAATTACTTTTCCTCATTTCCATGGGCGTCTATCTGCTTCTCTCATCCTGACCCCTCTGATATCTCACAAAACGTCACTGAAACTATCCAAGCTGTCATGGAATTATTTATTCCACGTACACAGAAAACCACTTCAGCCACTCAAAAGCCATGGTTCTCTAAATCCTGTGACAAGGTCAGACTTAACAAGGTCAAAGCTCACAAAACGCTTCTACACAATCCCAGTCAAGAAAACCGTCAAGCATTTAACGACGCAAGAAACTGCTATGTGCGCATTCTTTCTGAGGCAAAAAAACTCGTTTAATAACCACATCAAAAACAAAGTCTTCTCAAGCTCCAACGGCAGTAAACCCTTCTGGACTCTTGCTAAATCTATTGGGAATAATTTCTGCAAGAGCACGTTCCCACCTCTTGTTTCATGGGATGAAATTGTTTCTACTGCCCTGGGCAAGACTGAACTTTTTGTCTCGCTGTTCGCCGGCAATTCTACTCTCACCCCACCTCCAAATGTTCAACCACCAACAGTCACCAATGCCGCGCATAAAATGACGGATATCATTTTCAAAACTAAAAAGGAAAGAAAGATGCTCTCTTCTCTGAATACCAGGAAAGCCTATAGCCTTGACGAGATCCCAGCAATTGTTCTCAAAAAATGCGCATCAGAACTTGCTTCTGTCCTGACTCGTCTGTTTCAAACATTTTACAATAGAGGCATATTCCCTTGTAACTGGAAAACTGCTCGAGTACAACCCGTCCCCAAGAAAGGATCCAAAGCGCTTCCTAGCAACTACAGGCCTATTTATCTTCTTTCAGTCGTCTCTAAAGTGATGGAAAAGTAACACCGAATTACTAAAATATCTTGAAAAACACAGTCTAATCCCCGACAGATAGTATGCATTCCGTCAGCGCAGATCAACTGTCGACCTCCTTTCCTTTGTTACCCATTCTTGGAACAAGTCTATGGAACTAAACGGTGAATCCCAGATTGTCGCTCTAGACATATCCAAAGCATTCGACCAGCACTGGCACGCAGCGCTGCTTAATAAACTTCCAGCCTGTGGCCTACCACCAAAACTCTATCCCTGGACAGCAAATTTCCTCTCCAACCGGAGCATTTCTGTTGTCGCGGATGGCCATTCCTCTAAACTGTATCCAATTAATGCAAGAGTTCCTCAAGGTTCAGCTTTAGCCCCTACTGTGTTTCTTCTCCACATCAATGACTTCCTTTCTAGCACATCCAACCCAGTTCACAGTTACGCGGACGATAGCACCCTCCACTCAAATATACAATATTCTAAGCCTGTCTCTTTAGCCCAATTATGTGAGGATCGCAGACTCATGGAGGGTTCTGTCTCCGTGGATCTCCAAAAAATATTAGACTGGGGAAGTAGAAATCGTGTACATTTCAACCCCACCAAATCTCAGTCTTGATTTTTATCTCATAATAGATACACCAGCCCTAGACCCATCACAATGAACAACCAAGTTATGCAAAGTAAGGGGTCCTTTTCACAATTGGCACCAATATGTCACATCAATTGCAGAAGCCGCTGCTAAGAAATTAGGTTTATTCTTCCGGGCTCGCAAATACTTTTCACCAACTAATCTCTATACCTTATATACTTCACAAATAAGGCCAAACCTCGAATACTGCTCCCACATCTGAGGGGCCGCTGCCACTTCTACACTCGCTATCCTGGACTCCATTCAGAAAAGCTATACGTTTTTTTTAATATCATCGGTGACCCTACCCTTACCCAAAGGCTGCCATTTCTTGCCCACCGACGTGCCGTTGGTGACCTCTCTCTTTTTAGTAGATATCTGTATGGGCACTGCTCAGAGGAGCTTTCTTCCATAGTTTCTCCACCTGCTGCCCCCAACAGATCTACCAGAGGAACAGAGCGAATGAACCCTTTTACTGTCCAGGTCGCCAGACATAGAACATCTTGTTATGCCCGCTCTTTTGTCCCGAGGACTTCCAAGTTGTGGAATTCCTTACCGGCACATGTTTTTCCTTCTCATCCGAACCTCCAAACCTTCAAGTCCAGAATTAACAAGTTGCCTCTTTCCTCCTTGTCGACACCCACGGTACCATAGTATTTAGGCTGTAAGCCATCTTGTTGTGTTGTTGAAATATTTTAAAAAAGTTTCTTTTTTATCTTTAAACTTAAACATTAGACGTCATATAAGATCGAAACATTCATTGAATGTGTTTTAATGGCAATTCCACTAATTCTATAATTAATTGTTACGTATACTTTTACTAACAATATATCTCGGGCATTAAGCCCGTGCCAAGTATCATGTAAGAAAAACGTTAATCAGCTTATGCTTAGTGGTAGCCGGCTTGTCTCCTATGGATAAAGTTGCGTGATCGATTTCGGCTCGATGAATGTATGTTTTTTTTTGGTTTGTTTTTACATTTGGAGAAGGAATTTTGCATATTTCATTCATTTTTGTTTCAAACGCCTGAATAACTTTGTAACCTTTGAGTCTGAAATTATAAATTCTTAGCAGACATTTTCTTATTGTTGATATTGAAAAAACCGGTTTGATTAGGTTGACTAAAACGAAATTATTCTGGCAATTAATAAGTAAAAATAACTACTACGTTTATTATTTGGCAGATAATTTACTTTTAGTGTATTTTTATTTTAAAAAAAGTCACTAATGGAGAGGTATCGAGGGTGAGACGCTGCAAAAATTTGTTCAAATGAGCGCGAAATATAACCCCTATAACCAATATCCGGGGTCAGTTTAAATTTTTATATGATTATATATATATATATATATATATATATATATATATATATATATATATATATATATATATATATAATTACTTTTTGAGTTATCGGTTGGATACATACATACAAATATATATATATATATATATATATATATATATATATATATATATATATATATATATATATATATATATATATTTGTATGTATGTATCCAAGCGATAACTCAAAAAGTAATTAACCAATCTGGATGAAACACGGCAAGTACCTTTCTTTTATTAATAGCTTGTATGAGTCTCCTTTCGGAAAAAAATTTTGTCTCCGAAAATTAAAAAGATATTTTAATACAATTTGGTGGATATGTTGCCTTGTGAAAGACCTTACTACATACCAAAAATCAACTTTCTAGGTTTATAGAAAATTGGGTTATTCAAATTTGAAGCATTTAATGAAAATTCACTACCATAACGCACTTGCTGCGTCCCTGACTTTTTTATAAATATTAATAAGTTTTATATTTTGTAACTTTAATGAAATTTGTAATACAAGTTTCTTTTAAAGAGACTTACAGTATCTATAGATATAGCAAAATTTAATTTTTAGCTTCATAGAAAATTGAGTTTTTGGCATTTTTCTCAAAAGGAGTTAGAACACAAGATTTTTTTGATGATAGAAAGATATCGAAGGTAACACTTTCGAAAGAATTCTTCAAATGTGCGAGTACTAAGACCTCTAAAATCGATCTTCAAGGTCTCTGCAAGCTTAAAGTATTAATTTAGGTAATATGCCGTATATTCATAGTGTACAATTCTTATCAAAATTCACTACTATAACGCACTTGCTGCGTCCCGAAATTTATTTATTTTTTGTTTAAGGTCGGTCCATTTCCGCGACTATGGACAATCACCGACGCCAGGAAGCAGTTTCACCTCAATATCCTGGAAATTTTGCCAAACCCCTGTCTTTCTATAAGCAGGATAGGGATCTTTAATGTGCCCAAAATCTCATAGACACGAGACCAATGGCTTTACGCCCTCTCCGAAAGGCGGAACGTGCAGACCTTCAGCTTGCTTAAATACAATGCCACACCCTCGTTTGATGTTAATTGTATAATATATACTTAAAAAGTGAAAGGGAAACTCTGGGAATCGAACCCGGTGCCCCTCGATTCAGAGGTACACGTTCTTACCACTGTGGCATTTGTGGCATTGTATTTTAGCAAGTTGAATGTCTGCACGTTCCGTCCTTCGGAGGGGGCGTAAAGCCGTCGGTCCCGTGTCCAAACGATGTTGGGCACGTTAAATATCCCTACCCTCCTTACAGAAAGGCAGGGGTTCGGCAAAATTTCCAGGATAGTGAGGTGAAACTGCTCCCTGGCGTCGGTGATTGGCCATAGTCGCGGAAATAGACCGACGTTAAATTATATATATATATATATATATATATATATATATATATATATATATATATATATATATATATATATATATATATATATATATATATATATCAAGTAATAGTTTCCGTGGATTCAGCAACGCTTAGACTAGCTACAACATTTGTAGCAGAGAAGCGGGAAACATGAAAATAGTGCATCTCATCTGCATCATTTACTAGATTTTAATATTTTGTGGAAAACAGACACTTGCGTTTTATGGTAAGTGTTTTTTTCTTGCCAATGTGTACTTATTATTACATAGCTATTTCTGAAATAAAATTCATCAGAAAAAGTATATGACCTTAAACTGGGCTGCGTACGTAATTCCCCACAACTGGTCTTTTAGAGTTGTACCGCCAATTTTTATCACGAGCCACCACTGATAAATATGCACAATAATTGAGATACTGAATTTATTACGCCTGGATGTACCACTCCTAAACTCATTCCAGCGCACTCTTGTTACTCTGTGTTTGTGTAAATTGTAAATTGTTTAATGAGTCGTATAGGTCTTTGGCCTCTCAGCACTGCGAGCCTAATGGGTCTCCTGTGCATGACTATTTTCTAATAGTTGCCTAGAATGTTCAGGCTTTTCATATGATCTACTATCTTTTAGGGGCTATTTTACCTATTTTCTGTAGTGTTAGGGTCACCCCTCTAAGGTATTTGAGACTTTTGCAGAACTTGGCCATGCAGTCGCTTAGCAAGTGTTCTGTTGATTCTGTTTTTTTTTTCTTTCTATATTTAAACAACACACCACGAGGGCTTACAGCCTAAATACTATCGTACCGTGGGTGTCGACAAGGAGGAAAACGGCAACTTGTTAATTCTGGACTTGAAGGTTTGGAGGTTGGGAGGAGAAGGAAAAACATGTGCCGGCAAGGAATTCCACAACTTGGAAGTCTTCGGGACAAAAGAGCGGGCATAACAATATGTTCTATGTCTGGTGACCTGGACAGTAAAAGGGTTCATTCGCTCTGTTCCCCTGGTAGATCTGTTGGGGGCAGCAGGTGGAGGAACTATAGTAGAAAGCTCCTCTGAGCAGTGCCCGTGCAGATATCTATAAAAGAGAGAGAGAGAGAGAGAGAGAGGGGTCAACAACGGCACGCCGGTGGGCAAGGAATGGCAGCCTTTGGGTGAGGCTAGGGTCACCGATGAGACGTATAGCTCTCTTCTGATTGGAGTCCAGGATAGCGAGTGTAGAAGCGGCAGCGGCACCCCAGATGTGGGAGCAGTATTCGAGGTTTGGTCTTATTTCTGAAGTATATAAGGTATAGAGATTAGCTGGTGAAAAGTATTTGCGAGCCCGGAAGAGGAAAGCTAATTTCTTAGCAGCCGCTCCTGCAATTGATGTGACATGTTGGTGCCAATTGAGATTTCGATCCACAGAAATGCCAACAAGTGAAAAGGACTCATTACTTTGAATAACTTGGTTGTTCATTGTGATGGATCTAGGGCTGGTGTATCTCTTATGAGAAAGAAAGCAAGACTGAGATTTGGTGGGGTTAAATTGTACAAGATTTTTACTTCCCCAGTCTAATATTTTTTGGAGATCAACGGAGACAGAACCCTCCACGAGTCTGCGATCCTCATCTAATTGGCCTAAAGAGACAGGCTTAGAATATTGTATATTTGAGTGTAGGGTGCTGTCGTCCGCGTAACTGTGAACTGGGTTGGATGTGCTAGAGAGGAGGTCATTGATGTGGAGAAGAAACAGTGAGTAGGGGCTAAAGCTGAACCTTGAGGAACTCCTGCATTAATTGGATACAGTTTAGAGAAATGGCCATCCACTACAGCAGAAATGTTCCGGTTGGAGAGGAAATTTTCTGTCCAGGTACAGAGTTTTGGTGGTAGGCCATAGGCCGGAAGTTTATTAAACAGCGCAATCAGTGCCAGACCTGGTAGAATG
Source organism: Tillus elongatus (assembly GCA_964006375.1). Classification (NCBI taxonomy): domain Eukaryota; kingdom Metazoa; phylum Arthropoda; class Insecta; order Coleoptera; family Cleridae; genus Tillus; species Tillus elongatus. Next base: position 132,177,355 of record OZ023264.1, read on the forward strand.
CTTTTGATATGTCTAGAGCGACAATCTGGGATTCACCGTGTAGTTCCATAGACTTGTTCCAAGAATGGGTGACAATGGAAAGGAGGTCGGCAGTTGATCTGCGCTGACGGCATGCATACTGCCTGTCGTGGACTAAACTGTGTTTTTTCAAGAAATTTTAGTAATTCAGTGTTTATATACTTTTCCATCACTTTAGAGACGACTGAAAGGAGAGAAATAGGCATGTAGTTTCCAGGAAGCGCTTTGGATCCTTTCTTGGGGACGGGTTGTACTCGAGCAGTTTTCCAGTTACTAGGGAATATGCCTCTATTGTAAGATGTCTGAAACACACGAGTCAGGACAGGAGCAAGTTCTGGTGCGCATTTTTTGAGAACAATTGCTGGAATCTCGTCAAGGCCAGAGGCTTTCCTTGTATTAAGAGAAGAGAGCATATTTCGTACCTTTTTAGTATTGAAAATGATATCCGTCATTTTATGTACGATATTGGGGACTGTTGGTGGTTGAACATTTAGAGGTGGGTTGAGAGTAGAATTGTCGGCGCATTGCCTCTATTGTAAGATGTCTGAAACAGACGAGTCAGGACAGGAGCAAGTTCTGGTGCGCATTTTTTGAAAACAATTGCTGGGATCTCGTCAAGGCCAGAGGCTTTCCTGGTATTAAGAGAAGAGATCATCTTTCGTACCTTTTTAGTTTTGAAAATGATATTCGTCATTTTATGTGCGACTTTGGGGACTGTTGGTAGTTGAACATTTGGAGGTGGGTTGAGAGTGGAATTGCCGGCGAACAACGAGGCTGCTCCTGTTGCTTATGTGCAGTTTGTACTGTCCGCTTTACTGCATTTGTGCACTTTCTTTACTGCTTCCCAAAAAATGTTGTGTGCTGTTCTTATTTTTATTTGTCTTCTTTCTATAACAATCTCTTTTAGTTGGCCTAATTATCCCAAATTACACAAATCCGCCGGTACTCTTGTCAACTTATTGTTATTTTTAGCTTTGTGGTTTCTCAGAATAATCACTATGAACCAGCCTTTGTGTTGGGAATTTATCGAGAGAACTCCGTCGAGACTTCACAACAATAATGGAAAACTGACGAGTAAATAGAATAAGTTTATTTTAAGTATTCCCGATAAAAAGCCAAGTCAGGGTTACCTGTTTTGCAGAACGACGTATAAATTTATTCTTAGCATACAACTTATTGGTATTCCGGCGACACAACAAGAAGTTGCATAGATATTATTGTAAAATATAAAAAGACGAACGGACAATAAATCCAGAAACGTAACATAACTCAGCTACCGTTGGACGAAGATCGGTCAATTTAGAAAAGCAAATGAAAAAATTATAAGATCTCTATTATAATTTTGCAGACTTCCTTAACAAGAACCAGTAGATTAAACAAAAAACAGAAGCACATTCGCCGTTCGCATATAACGATATAATTTTTATGAAAGCAACACAAAAAAAGACCCACATCAGAAACATCCAGAACGATAGCGCAATTCATTAGCGAAATGCCGAGATTTATTAGCGCCCGTAAATATAATGACTGACCTCTAAACAGTGTTGCCAACTACAAAACGTAATACTCTTACTTTTTGCTCGTTAGGTCGATTTTGATTAATGTTACGTTAAAATACATCTTTCTCATCACCTTTTCAGAATCAAAAACAATGTTTATTATATCTATTTGACTTAGATATAGTGTAATGGATTTTACCAGGTCGCATAAAAAGTTTTTACTTACGTCTGTTGTTTTTTTTTTCTCAATGAAAATGCACTAAAAGAGAAGTAACGATGGTGAGATCTTTGGAAATGAACGCGGACTAAGGCCTCTAGAACCCATATCCAAGGTCCGTTTAAATTTTTATATGTTTATTTATATATATATATATATATATATATATATATATATATATATATATATATATATATATATATATATATATATATATATGTATATGTATATATATATATATATATATATATATATATATATATATATATATATATATATATATATATATATATATATACATATATATGTATGAGATATAATTACTTGAATAGTCTGTATTTTACTTCATTTATTTTCATGAAAAGCCGATTGTTTTCGTTCTTGCCAAAAGTCACTTAAAAAACACCATCAAAAATGCACTGAATGCGTTTTCCAAAAATGTGTCACATGACCCATGTTTCTATTTAAGAAATAAAGGGTTGTTATCCTTCAAAAAAGGGGTGCTTCAAAAAAAGTCGATAATGCCGCCAAATAGTCGAAAATTATCTGTTATGCAATTCATTTTGAGTTCGATGCCTTTTCGGTTTAAAAGTTATGACCTTGTTGCTTTACATATGCGGAATTCTGTATATTAAATTATTCCAGAATATTAATAATAATAATAACATTAATTGTATTTAAGAGCCAAAAGTTATATTACAAGGATCAAGAGTGACGCTATTAATAAATTCAAATATAGAAAATAAAAATAAAAACTAATCGATACTAAATCTAAGAACTAATAACTACAAAAATAACTAGTATTTTGATATCAACGGAAATAATTAAAAATAAATGTATTAATTTATAATTGCACGTATTCATAAACAATTTACCAAAAAAAAAAAAAACCTAAGCATCTTATATTTGGAGCATCCAGATTATTTAAAACACCTATCGGGTGTTCAGTACCTGTCCTTAAAAGAGGAGGTCTTACAGGTTCATATATAGGACATCTGAAGAGTATAAGCCTCAACGTCTCAGATTGTTGCAGGTTACAAATTGAACAGTTTGCGTCAGTGTCAATCTTGAAACACACACCCTTGTATGTAAACTTAAATAGAATTTGGACGCCAGACGCATTTGTACAATTATTCTGATCAATGACATTGTGACAAGCAGGCTCAAATAATTTTGTGCAGTGTGATGTGTAAAGAGCTGGTATAAATCGGGGTACCCAGAACGTTGTAAGCGATCAAAATCATCCGAGATAAGTTTGGACTCGAACCTATCCAAGAGACTTCGTTTCACATGCTTTAGCACACCCAAGGTCAGTGAATCCCACAGTACACCTTCGTCGATGTAATTAAAGAAATATTTAACCTGTACAGCCCAGTTTTATTTAGGATCCGTCACCGAGACAGTCATCAACCTAGCGAAGCAAGCAGCTAGATACCTCCCCAAGCCCATCGTCAAGAGCTTCTCAAGCCACGTAATACAGTGTTTAAAAACCAACAAAGAAAGAGCTCTAAAGCCAGTCTTAAGTCTCACTATATAATCAGGACACTTTCTTGGCAACAAGAAGAGCATCTCGACATCATTGGAAATTAATAACTGAAGAAATATACATATATATATATATATATATATATATATATATATATATATATATATATATATATATATATATATATATATATCACTTCAGTTAATTAATTTTCAATGATTTTTTACTTCCTTGCTCATTGCGTTATTATGTATATTATTTCAAAACAAAATATTAAACATTTTGTCCTCAACCATACATTTTAAAAAACAATTTTGTATCAAATAAGCTGTAAAGATAATGTAAAAATAAAAATGTTTTTAATAGCAAATATGTTTTTTTTAAGAAAGCAGGCATCAAATTTGGTTACGAGTAGAACCTATATAGTAGAAACAATGTGCCATGTTTCATCAAAATAACTTTATTGTTTGAAAATGTACAAAAATTTCTGCAAGTAAACTTAGTGTTCCCGAAAAAACTGGTTTCTTGGTCAACCTTATGGGTTAATAGCAAATTGAGCTATCCAAATTTGAAGCATTTAATGAAAATTCGCTACCATAACGCACTTGCTGCGTTCCGAATTTCTTTTCTTACAAAGATGTATTATATTTCGATGAAAATGCAATCTTTTTTAAGATGTAGCTCACGACACCCTATAATTAATGTATACAATTTTTTTCGTATCTTGCATAATAACGGATATATTGAGCTTTAAAGATTTTTTACGAAAATTCGACAAAAATGATATATCATTAACCGATAAACTCTATTGCTAACACTACTGCCAAAGCATCAGAGAAAGGGTCTATTTGAAATGAATTTTTTGGGAATATTTTAGTAAAATGAAGGACAATGACGAATGAAGCTAAGACTTCAGGCTTTGTAAAACATTCTTCTTGAGACATTTTTCTTTCATAGCTCATATTAGTTTCAGGTTCATCGCCTAAATGTTACCAATTGTGACGTTTCAAATGGCGACTTTGACGTTTTGAGGAAAACACAAATTTATTTTTCTTTAAATGCCTGTAACTTTTTTGTCCTTTAACCTACAGAGCTAAATTTGGTTACGTGACTTACATATAATGATGTAAACCCGTGGTTGGCCTTATTTTGTTAATTCCGGAGATATAAATTTTTTTATAAAGAAAATCTTAAATTTTCAGGGAAAACCTCGGCGGATTTTCCTGGCTAACGAACATGTCCAAGCCACTTGCGAAAGGAAGGTACTCACCAAGTTTTATCAAAATCGGTCCATAATTTTTTTAGTTATAGGTGTGACACATATAAGCATATAAAGTCTGAAACCGACTTCGTATTTGGGTTCCAGGGGTCCTAAATAGCGCTCATTTGAAGAAATTTTTTCAAAATTCAAGTCGGGATCTCCTCATTAGTGATTTTTTTTTAACAAAAATTTCACTAAAAGTAGGTGCCATCAAGGATAACTTTTTTGAAAATATTTTAACAGTTCCACCTCAATTATAACTTTGAAAAACCATTTGGCAGAAAATAAGCGTTAAAAATTATGTAAAAAAGTAAGTGGCATCAAGGACAACTTTCATAAAAATATTTAAACATTCTCCCTTCAACAATAAAAATAAAAATGGTGTATCTGGCTGATTTTAAACATTTTGATATTATTTGCAAGTAATGTGTGTGCCTGGTATAACTTGTGAACCATTATTAATAATATCCAGATCGAGCGTTCGTTCATGTTGATTGGTTTAGGTGACGTGGAAGACAACGAATAACACCGTTGCTAAGATATTTCGTGATCGGAAATAATTATTCCTTTTAAAAAGTATGGAAGGCCAGGTCTAACAGAAATGATTTTGCACAATGAACATACATTTCGTGCTGTCATTTTACTAGATGCTTGTTCGTATTTATTTTGAATTATATTTTTTCACCATATAAAACACTTCCATTAAATATACAGATTCTTTCACAAAACTGGTGCGTTAGACGTTTATGTGGTTAGAGTAACATTTGGTTTCTGAAAATTTACCTGGGAGATAACCGCCCCTGGTCTTTTAAATGGAATGTTTTTATATTGCTATGTTTTCGGTTATACCGGAAGTTACTCGCTACTTTGTTAACTTAAATTGAACATGCTGTATATTTTTGCATTTCGCGATTCTACCTGTCATTTTAGGGAGACTTTCTGTGGCGGTGGTTCCGACCGCAGTGTTTTAGTCAACACTACCCTATGTTTCTCTTGACAGCTAAAACGTTGCGTTACGTTATTCGACAGCAAACTGTCAAGAACTACTATATAAGAGACACCAGGGATCTCTCTCGCTCTCTCCTCGCTACTAACCGACACAGTGAAGATACGTCTCTCCACGCTCGGTCAGTTATCTGTTATGTGCTGTCTGTGATTGTTTTATAGTTAAATGTATAGTTTATTCAGTTAGTGAAATAATAAAGTATATTAAATGTTTACGTATGGATTTAATATCAACAAGTGCAATTAACATCCATATTGGTGACCCCGTGCCGCAAGCCGAAGATGCCCAGCCTGATGTTCCAGCCGACGTCGCCTAACTTCCACGCACGTGCTCATGCCTACAGAAAACTAATATCTAAACAGGTCAGTCTTTTCTAATTTAAAAATTATCTGATTTTTTTCACAATGGCCGAAGATTCTTCAAGCAGCAATATCATGGCAAGGGTTGCAATAAAATTACCTCCTATATGGAGACGTAACGTGAAAATCTGGCAAATGCAGGTTGACGCCCAGTTTGATATATCGCAGATCAGTTCTGAAAAGACAAAATTCAGTCATGTACTCGCTATACTCGATCCTGATGTCGCAGAGTCAATTTCAGATTTTTTAACCCAACCATTATCATCAACCCCCTATTCAGATCTAATGAAACGTCTTTTATTAGAATTTGAAGAGTCCGATAGTCGCAAACTAAATAAACTTTTAACAGAATTAGAATTAGGCGACAGAAAACCATCGCAACTTTTACGCGAAATGAAGTTTTTAGCCGGTAGTCAGATTGGAGAAAATTTCCTTAAAATTTTATTTCTACAACGTTTACCAGTCAACGTTCGTTCAATTTTGGCTTTGAGCAACGATTCTCTAGAAAATTTGTCGGTTACAGCAGACAAAATCGTGGAATTTTCCAGAGATAAATACAACGTGGCTGAAATTCAGTCACGCGAGCCCGACAAGCTAGCCAAATTAGAAGCGCAATTAGAGAAGCTAACAGCATCAGTCAACGAATTGCGAACGCGTTCCCGATCTACCTCCCGAGAAAGACCCAAGCTTTCTCGAAACTCCATAACCGCAAATTCCTCAACCTCCACGTGTTGGTATCATGAACGATTTGGCAACAAGGCCAAACGTTGCATCCAACCTTGCAATTTCAAAGCAAAACATGTGTCGGAAAACTAATAAGGCACTCCCTCCACGCGGCAGGAGACGAGAGCCACCTAACACGCCGCCTTTTTATTTTTGATAGACGCTCCAATATGAAATTTCTAATCGACTCTGGAGCGGATATTTCAGTTATTCCACCCACTCACGACCAACGGAAATTTCAATCGAAACGTACCTTGTATGCTGCAAACGGGACCCCTATTCATACCTATGGCGAACAACTATTAGATTTGGATCTAGGTTTACGCCGTAGGTTCTGCTGGCCCTTCACACTTGCCGATATCAAGCAACCAATTATAGGCGCTGATTTTCTAGCAGAGTTTGCTTTACTTGTAGATATGAAACATAGACGTTTAATCGATACAAAGACAAACCTCTCTAAGACCGGTGCTAACCCACCACCAGGATTTAATTCTAAAATTCATCTCGTAGACCCGACACACCAGTACTTCAAATTGCTACAACAATTTCCTGACCTGTTTAAGGAAACTTCTTCTAGCAACCTTCCAGAGGTTGAGTTCTTCCATACTATAAGTACGGAAGGACCACCTGTCACTGCAAAAGCTAGAAGATTGCCCCCGGAAAAGCTAGCTCAAGCAAAGCTAGAATTCCAGCACATGATGGACTTGGGAATTTGTAGACCCTCCAAAAGTCCATGGTCAAGCCCCCTCCACATGGTGCAAAAAAAGGATGGCTCATGGAGACCATGTGGGGATTACCGAGCACTAAACGCTAAAACAATCCCAGACAAATATCCCATTCCAAATTTGCAGGATTTTAATGCCCAGTTAGAAGGCAAACGTATTTTTTCAAAATTAGATATCATTCGCGCTTTCCATCACATCCCAGTAGCACCTCAAGATATTCCCAAAACAGCAGTCATAACTCCCTTTGGGTTATTCGAATTTGTTAAAACCCCATTTGGCCTTCGTAATTCAGCACAAACATTTCAAAGATATTTACATTCAATTTTAAGACATCTTGACTTTGCCTACTCCTATCTTGACGATATTCTCGTTGCATCAGCCTCTGAAAAAGAACATCAAGAGCATCTAGCAAAACTTTTTCAGACACTTCAAGACAACGGCATCCGTATCAATTCATCTAAATGTGAATTCGGAGTGGCCGAAATTTCATTTTTAGGTTTTCGTGTAAATAAATCTGGATTATTTCCACTTCCTGAACGCATCAAAGCTATTACCGACCTACCTCTTCCCGATACCATTGAAAAACTCAGAAGATTTCTAGGTCTCATAAATTTCTACCGTCGTTCTCTTCCACGTGCTGCGGAAATTCAGCAACCACTATTCGACCTCTGCCAGAATCCCAAAAAACGCGACAAACGTAAAATCGAGTGGACTCCTCAGACTCGAGAAGCATTCGAACGTTTGAAAGAGGCACTAAAAAACGCTACACTAATAGCTCATCCGTCTTCTTCGCTACCACTGATTCTCCATGTCGATGCTTCTGATTATGCCGTAGGCGCTTCCCTCCAACAATTACGTGATCAAACACTAGAACCCCTAGGTTTCTACTCTAAAAAGCTTACTTCAGCCCAAAAATCTTACAGCACCTACGATCGCGAACTTCTAGCTGCTTATCAGGCAGTTAAATACTTTAGATATACCCTAGAAGGTCGCCATTTCACCATTTATACGGACCACAAACCTTTGACATACGCTTTTGAACAACGCGTCGATAAAGCATCTCCAAGGCAACTACGACATTTAGACTTCCTAGGTCAATTTACCACAGACATTCGCTACATACCAGGTCCTACAAACATTCCCGCAGACTATTGTTCTCGCATTGAAACAATTTCACTTTCTTCCACTGTGTCACTCCAAGAAATTGCGCAAGCTCAGTCATCTTGTGAGGAACTCAAACACCTTCTGCAGTCTAAATCTTCCTCATACAAATTTCAAAACATGCCTCTTGACAACGGAATGAATCTTATTTGCGATTCTTCTTCAAAGAAACTTCGCCCATTCATTCCGCTCAAATTTCGCCGAAAGATTTTCGATTCTATCCACAATTTATCTCACCCAGGCATATCAGCTTCAGTCGATCTGGTCCAGGATAGATTTTGTTGGCCCAAATTGAAACGCGATGTATCTCTTTGGTCTAAAACTTGCATTCCCTGCCAGAAAGTCAAGATATGGAGACACACTTCCAGTGCCATTGGACAATACACCCCAGCCATGAGAAGATTCTCGCATATAAATGTTGACATTGTGGGACCATTACCACTATCACAAGGTCAACGCTATCTGTTAACAATAATAGACAGATTTTCTCGATGGCCCGAAGCAATTCCATTGTCAGATATTACAGCATAAACAGTAGCGAACACTATTTTATCATGCTGGATCTCTCGTTTCGGTGTTCCGCAATACATCACCACAGACAGAGGTAAACAATTCGATTGCCACCTTTTCACACACCTCACTAAAACACTAGGTGCAGACCACATCAAGACCACAGCTTACCACCCAGCAGCAAATGGTGTAATCGAGAGATGGCATAGAGTTCTGAAACAGGCCTTGAAAGCTCATATGGACGAAAACTGGGTCGCTAAATTGCCAATTGTGTTACTAGGACTCAGATCGTACATAATTCCAGAATATCGCTCAACACCCGCTGAAATAGTCTATGGAGAATCAATCAAACTTCCCACCGACTTTTTCAACAGCACACAAGCTCATGATGTTCCACCACTTATATCTCAGCTGAAAGAAGACATAAGGAAACTTCGACCAGTACCTTTTAAACACCATACTGCAAAAAAGGTATTTGTCCATCCTAAGCTTATGGAAGCTCCTTTTGTTTTTGTTCGCATTGATATTCCGCGAAAAACTCTCGAACCAGTTTATGACGGCCCCTTTGAAGTGTTATCCCGAACTGACAAAGTCTTCAAAATCAAGAAATCACACGGAGAAGAGACAATTTCTGTTGACCGTCTTAAACCCGCATTCATTCTTTGTGATAACGAACAGACAACTTTCCACCCTCAGAGACATCCTAGTGAAACTGAAAGTGACAGTGAAAGTCCAACACCTAGTGAAACTGAAAGTGACAGTGAAAGTCCAACACCCAGTGAAACTGAAAGTGACAGTGAAGTTCCCGTTCCCGTTCAAACTACACGCCATGGACGTAGAGTTCGATTTCCACGAAGATACTTGAACTAATAGCGTTGCCACTGAGAGGGGAGTATGTGGCGGTGGTTCCGACCGCAGTGTTTTAGTCAACACTACTCTATGTTTCTCTTGACAGCTAAAACGTTGCGTTACGTTATTCGACAGCAAACTGTCAAGAACTACTATATAAGAGACACCAGGGATCTCTCTCGCTCTCTCCTCGCTACTAACCGACACAGTGAAGATACGTCTCTCCACGCTCGGTCAGTTATCTGTTATGTGCTGTCTGTGATTGTTTTATAGTTAAATGTATAGTTTATTCAGTTAGTGAAATAATAAAGTATATTAAATGTTTACGTATGGATTTAATATCAACAAGTGCAATTAACATCCATACTTTCCATAGATCTTCCCATTTCTTAAGTTTAATTATGCTTGGAGATATTTTTATTTCTTATCTTATTTAAATGGACTGCCTAATTCAAAATTTTGTTGTTCTGGATAATATGTTGTTGCTAATCTTGAAATATTATGTTTTGCCGATTTTACTAACCATTACTTTGCAGGTATAATATAATTTCCATATTTCAGGCTTAATTTAAAAAAAAAACATGAAACTAATGATTTTTTTCAGTTTTTTTATTTATTTAATGAACCGCTTAGGGCACTAGGGGGATGAGTGAGCGAACAGTATGGGATGGTACGATATTGTTAAATCATTCTAAAAGGGACGCGATCCCGGATCGGAACGAACATATCAAAGTTGACAAGCTTGTTAGCCGATGTTAACCGATGTTAGCCGAAGTTAGCAGATTTTCAAACTGAGCCACCATCAGGTCAGGTCAGGCCAGGTCATTGTTAATTTAAATTGAACATGCTGTATATTTTTGCATTTCGCAATTCTACCTGTCATTCTAGAGAGACTTTCGATTTATTTTCCCATTTCTTAAGTTTAATTATGCTTCGAGATATTTTTATTTAAATGAACTGCCTAATTCAAAATTTTGTTTTTCTGTATAATATCAAAGCTAAAGGAATGACTTTTGCAGAACAACTAGTTGAGCTCTTGAACTTACTACAAATACTTACGATAATAGCTAATTTTACACAGGGTGTTCAAAATTTCCTGTCGACTGTAATCAGTTTCCAGCTTTAATAAGTGTTGTTTTTCAAATATAAGACCCTGTATATCTTACCATTATTAAATGTGGATTTTTTTCTCCTTTAAGTATTATCGTTTCTTATAACTATCTTTTAGTTTTTTTTAATTATAAACGGTTATTCTTAATTTTTAGTGAATTTTGATTTTAAAAAAATTCACTAATAGAGAGGTATCGATGGTGAGACTTTGCAAACATTTTTTCCAATGAGCGCAAACTAGGACCCCTAGAACCCATATCCGGGGTCAGTTTCAATTTTTGTGTGTTTTTATATATATATATATATATATATATATATATATATATATATATATATATATATATATATATATATATATATATATATATATATATATATATATATATATATGTATATGTATATGTATGTATGTATCCAACCGATAACTCAAAAAATAATTAACCGATTTCGATGAAACTGGGCAAGTACCTTTCTTTTATTAATGGCTTGGATGAGTTCGTTAGCCGGGAAAACACGACAAGGTTTTCCGGGAAATTTTTGAGTTTTCTTTCGAAAAAAAATTTTTCTCCGAAAATTACAAAGTTTTTTGAATGAAATTTGGTGGATGTGTTGCATTGCGAAAGACCTTCCTACCCACCAAAACTCAACTTTTTAAGTTTATAAAAAATTGAGTTATTCAAATTTTGAGTTTTCTTTCGAAAAAAAATTTTTCTCCGAAAATTACAAAGTTGTTTTAATGAAATGTCGCAAATACGTTGCCTTAGGAAAGACCTTACTACATACCAAAATTCAACTCTCTAACTTCATAGAAAATTAAATTATTCAAATTTGAAACATTTAATAAAAGTTCACTACCATAACGCACTTGCTGCGTCCCAAACTTTTTTTAAGTTAGCTAAATATGTGGATAATATACCGACTTTCCAAAAAATGCTAACACCCAGTAAGAGTCGACCAATTGCAATTAATTTTTCTATACTACTCTGCTTTGTCTCTGAAAACAAATAATAACAATATTGACAAAAAACTGTACCAGGTGTCCACTTTTTATATTGTTTTATCAAAACTATCTCTATAAGTTTGCGTTTCAAAGCAATATTTCGTGGCGATTTGAGCTCAATTTATTACGTCATTAAGTCATTATGTCTAGGCGACGTTTACAATCATTTAAGCGAATTTGAAAGGGGCAGCGCCGTAGATAAGAGGGGGTTTAGAGGGTTCAAACCCCCTCAATAATATGATACAACAAATCACTTGCTAGCAACTTAAAGCAAACAAACAACTAAAACCCAAAAATACATAATATAATGTATTAACGTTCCATTCCCGCAGTGGACTAATTGTAATTATAATGGTGATAATTTGCCGGACGGCCATTGACGCGTTTTTAAGTACAAATGACTCACTTTCCCCCACCTGACCCCTCTGATATCTCACAAAACGTCACCGAAATTATCCAAGCTGGCATGGAATTATTTATTCCACGTACACAGAAAACCTCTGCGGCCATTCAAAAGCCCTGGTTCTCTAAATCCTGTGGCAAGGCCAGACTTGAAAAGGTCAAAGCTCACAAAAAGCTTCTACACAATCCCAGTCAAGAAAACCGTCAAGCATTTAACCACGCAAGAAACCGCTATGTCCGCGTTCTTTCTGAGGCAAAAAACTCGTTTAATAACCAAATCAAAAACAAAGTCCTTTTAAGCTCCAGCGGCAGCAAACCCTTCTGAACTCTTTCTAAATCTATTAGGCATAATTTCTGCAAGAGCATGTTCCCACCTCTTGTCTCAGGGGATGAAATTGTTTCTACCGCCCTGGGCAAGGCTGAACTTTTTGCCTCGTTGTTCGCCGGAAATTCTACTCTCAACCCACCTCCAAATGTTCAACCACCAACAGTCCCCAATGCCGCGCATAAAATGGCGGATATCATTTTCAAAACTAAAAAGGTACGAAAAATTATCTCTTCTCTTAATACCAGGAAAGCCTCTGGCCTTGACGAGATACCAGCAATTGTTCTCAAAAAATGCGCACCAGAACTTGCTCCTCTCCTGACTCATCTGTTTCAGACATCTTACAATAGAGGCATATTCCTTAGTAACTGGAAAACTGCTCGAGTACAACCCGTTCCCAAAAAAGGATCCAAAACGCTTCCTAGCAACTACAGGCCTATTTCTCTCCTTTGAGTCGTCTCTAAAGTGATGGAAAAGTATATAAACACTGAATTACTAAAATTTCTTGAAAAAACACAGTTTAGTCCACGACAGGCAGTATGCATGCCGTCAGCGCAGATCAACTGCCGACCTCCTTTCCATTGTCACCCATTCTTGGAACAAGTCTATGTAACTACACGGTGAATCCCAGATTGTCGCTCTAGACATATCCAAAGCATTCGACCAGGTCTGGCACGCAGCGCTGCTTAATAAACTACCGGCCTATGGCCTACCACCAAAACTCTGTACGTGGACAGCAAAATTCCTCTCCAACCGGAGCATTTCTGTTGTCGTGGATGGTCATTCCTCTAAACTGTATCCATTTAATGCAGGAGTTCCTCAAGGTTCAGCTTTAGCCCCTACTTTGCTTCTTCTCCACATCAATGACCTCCTCTCTAGCACATCCGACCCAGTTCACAGTTACGCAGACGACAGCACCCTCCACTGAAATATACAATATTCTAAGCCTGTCTCTTTAGTCCAATTAGATAAGGATCGCAGACTCATGGAGGGTTCGGTCTCCGTGGATCTCCAAAAAATATTAGACTGGGGAAGTAGAAATCTTGTACAATTCAACCCCACCAAATCACAGTCTTGCTTTCTTTCTCATAAGAGATACACCAGCCCTAAACCCATCACAATAAACAACCAAGTTATTCAAAGTAATGAGTCCTTTTCACTTGTTGGCATTTCTGTGGATCGAAATCTCAATTGGCACCAACATGTCACATCAATTGCAGAAGCAGCTGATAGGAAATTAGGTTTCCTCTTCCGGGCTCGCAAATACTTTTCACCAGCTAATCTCTATACCTTATATACTTCACAAATAAGGCCAAAATTCGAATACTGCTCCCACATCTGGGGTGCTGCTGCCGCTTCTACAATCGCTATCCTGGACTCAATTCAGAAGAGAGCTATAGGTCTCATCGGTGACCCTACCCTCACGCAAAGGCTGCCATCCCTTGCCCACCGACGTGCCGTTGGCGACCTCTCTTTCTTTTATAGATATCTGCATGGGCACTGCTCAGAGGAGCTTTCTTCCATAGTTCCTCCACCTGCTGCCCCCAACAGATCTACCAGGGGAACAGAGCGAATGCAGCCTTTTACTGTCCAGGTCATCAGACATAGAACATCTTGTTATGCCCGCTCTTTTGTCCCGAGGACTTCCAAGTTCTGGAATTCCTTGCCGGCACATGTTTTTCCTTCTCCCCCGGACCTCTAAACCTTCAAGTCCAGAATTAACAAGTTGCCTCTTTCCTCCTTGTCGACACCCACGGTAGGATAGTATTTAGGCTGTAGCCCTCATGGTGTGTTGTTGAAATAAATAAGAAATAAAAAAAGTATTTAAAGACGTCTTACAAATATCTGCAAGTTTGCCTTGCTCTACGGCAACACCAAAAAGATTGTTTTCGACTAAGCAGATTAGCGGAAATGTTGGTTCATAGAGAAATTCACATTAGTTCTGAAGAAGTCATTTATAGATATTGTTTTAAAAAAACCGTCAAGTATAACAGAGCTATGTTAGTTTTGTCACACTGATACAAATCATTAAATAAAATTTTTCAAAAGTAAGAGTTTCTATCTACCTAAATCCCTCCATGTCCTGAAAGGGGGCGTATTGTTGGTGTGCGGGAAGCCGGTTTTTCAATTAAACAAATTTACGACCGCAAAAGACGCAGTGTGTCAACAGTGTTACAGTTTTGGTCCAGGTGGTCTGAAGAAAACATTTATAAACGTCGTCATGAATTATGACGACCTCGAGCAAATTCAGCAGGCAAAGATCGTCATCTCATGATTGTGACTTTACAACAGAAAGTTTCCACAACACGGTCGATTGGAAATGCTTGGTTAAAAGTTTTACAACAAAGAGTCTCTATGGCAACGATATATTGCACATTGCGCTTTTGAGCTTCGTTCGTATAGACCATTTTATGTCGCCCACTGACATTTCGACATGAGATCAGGTGGAAGTCTTAACTTTCGTCCAAAAACCACGCTGGTTGGGGTATATCCGGTAGTCTTATGTACGGCCGTGCAATTGCCAGAAGCAATAGTGAAATGTGCCTGTCCCAATCCGTTTGGTGTTCATTGGCAAATATTCTTAAGTGGGACTCCAATGTAGCATTGAATCTTTCCAGCATTCCGTCAGATTGGGGATGCATGGGTGTAGTTTTCGTTTTTATGATTCCCATCAGCTCACAAACCTTCTGAAATACAGCCGATTCGAAATTGCGTTCTTGGTCAGAATAAAGCTCTAGCGGTGTGCCAAATCTGCAGAAAAACTCATTCACCAATACTTCTGCAACGGTGGTGGCCTCTTGATTCGGGACTGCAAACACTTCAGTCCGCTTGCTAAATTATTCCATGGCTACAAGCATATAGCGAGTTTCTGCGTCTGTTTTAGGGAAATGACCAGCTATGTCGATTGCAATTCTTTCGAATGGGGCTCGTACATTGTACTGCTTCATTCGGCACCTGGTTTTTAATTTAGGACCCTTACTGGATGCACGCTCTTGGCGGGTTTTATACCATTCTTCCACATCAGCTCCACATCTTAACCAATAAACACGTTCTCTGGCCTTGTCCAAAGTTTTCTTTACCCATAACTGGCCTCCACGTACCCCGCCATGGATATCCTCGATTACCTCTCTAACTATTGACCGCGGAAGGACTATTTGCTTTCAATATGCGGGTTCAATCCTCTGACTCCCAATTCATAACCAAAAGACCATCTTTAATTTCAATGGAATCCCACTGGGCACAGTAACTTTTGGTTGCAACGCTTTTATCACTAACTTCGGACCAAGCGGGTCTTTCGTGGCAAGTTTCCTTTCATCTGTAGACTTCTGGATCTTAGGGTCTTCCTTTTGGTCCTCCATTATCCTCTGAGGGTCCCATCGATTAACTGGTTGCACCGTTGTTCTCCTACATACTTCGAGATTCAGCCCTTCTTTGTTTTCGGCAGAGATGCAATGCTTGCATTTTGGTGGGCAAGGTCTCCTAGATAGGGCGTTGGCATTACCGCGTTGTCGTTCAGGGCGGTATTCGATGGTAAAATTGCACTCTTGAAGGCGTTCAAGCCACGTCGCCATCTGTCCCTCTGGATTTTTAAATTGGAGAAGCCAGCGTAGGGAAGCGTGGTCGGTTCTCAGGAGAAATTCTTGACAATATAAATATTCGTGAAAATGCCCCAGCGTCTTAATAATGGCTAGAAGTTATTTTCTCGTCACGCAAAAGTTCTTTCCTGCTTTGGACAGGGCTTTGCTGAAATACGCTAGAACCTTCTCTTGGCATCCCTGTTCCTGGGAAAGAACACATCTAATGCCAACATTACTCGCGTCTGTGTCCACAATTTAACCTGTGACCAGGCTGGGGGTATATCAGAACCGGGGATAAACCAAGAGCCTGTTTTAGTGTCTCGAATGCTTCTTCACAATCACTGGTCTAAAAGAAGGGTGTCTTTTCTTCCGCCAGTTTATGCAAGGGTTTCGCGATGTCAGCAAACCTATTTACAAAACGGAGGTAATAGGTGCAGAGGCCCAGAAAACTTCCTATCTATGTACGTTGGTTGGGATGTCCCAGTTAGTAATACAGTCTGTCTTCTCTGGGTCGGTTTTGACTCCATCTGGGGTGATAATGTGGCTTAAATACTTGACTGTTTTTTGAGAGAGATAGCATTTTTTCGGGATTAATTTCAAATTGACTCCTTGTAATTTCTGAAACACTTGCTCGGCATTTTTCATCTGATATTCGTACGACTTTCCTAAAAATAATGACGTCATCTAGGTACACGAGGCATGTCTTCCAGTTTAGATCTCTTAAAACTGTCTCCGTTAGACGATCAAACGTAGCTAGAGCATTACATGACCCAAATGGCATGACGTTGACTGCCATAGTCCTCTACCAGTGATAAACGTAGTCTTTTCTTTACCTTTGGGCTCAATCTCAACTTGCCAGAAGCCACCTTTCAAGTCCATTGACGAAAACCATCTTGCGCCTTCCAGTGTATCAAGCGTAACGTCAATTCTAGGAAGTGGATAGCAGTATTTCTTAGTGACATCCTTTAACCGGCGGTAATCTACACAAAACCTCGTGGGGCTATCTTTCTTCTTAACTAACACTACTCGAGAGACCCAAGGGTTTTGGGATCGTTCTATAACTTGTGCCTGCTCCATCCCCTTTAGCATGGTGTAAACTTCGTGCTGTTTTGCCAATGGTACCCTTCTCAGTGGTTGCTTAATTGGTACAGATGTCCCAGTCTAAATATGATGGCGTACTAGGTCTATTCTTCCAAAATAGTTCTTGTCGGTTACGAAAACGTTGCGATATTTGGACAGCAATTTAGCCACTGCTTGCTTCTGTTGTGGAGAAACATTTCCACTAATGCTGGTTCTTCTTGGTCGTGGCAACGCCGTACGAGGATTTTCGGAGAGAATATTCCGATTTCAGAGCCTTTGGGAATCTAATTATCAAAGCGTTTAAGGTTGGCTATTCTGTCAGGTGCCAGTTCTTTTGATTGGACAAGAGTTTTACCGACTAGTAAAGCGTCCTTAAAAAGATCATTGTCTTCTGGTTCTATAATGCCCACCACTTGTCCCAAAACATAATCAACTATCTTCACTGGGACAATACTCTCACTCTGGGCTCTCACAATGACATCTTTGGCCGTAACTTTTCGAACTACAAGATTATTGACAGTCGGCATAACTACTTTCTCATCACCGATATTCAAAACATTGTTCTCGAGATCTTACTTAACACTGTGACCTTGCAGAACATCTAGACCAAGTTTAATGGGGTCTGATATGGTGGCAACAATAACTCACTGTATGGTCTTCCAAACTCCAATTTGTAGCTTGACGTCAGTCTAACCGAATACACGAATCTGTTCGCCACCAGCTGCAGTCACTTTGTAGACATTTCTGGCTCTCTTACATGGCATCTCGGTACCATACCACGACGGATAATCGTTCTGGATGCGCCAGTGTCCACCATTTGAGCCTTCTGGTCGCTCATGCATCCGTCTTCGACGAGCGTGTTGCCAGAATCGTTGACCAGTGAAACAGTTGTCGGCTTCGGGGCATTGTGGTAGGCAGCCAGTTGAGAATGTGACAAAGCATCGTTTAAGTTTTTATGTGATACTAGTTCATTATTGTGTTTTTATTGCTTAGTTACCAACTACGTAATGGTGTACTTTATGGCCTTACACGCCTAAAGTCCGATTTACGGCCCGCGCGGGCATAAAGTACACTTATGGCCCGCGCGGGCATAAAGACAAATAATTTTTGTTTGCAGCTATCCATTTCATTTATGGTATCGCTGATGTCAATGCACCAGAAGATGCGTAATTATATCAAGAGCGCTTCCCAAACAGAGTCACGCCAGATAGGTGAACATTTTCAAATATTCAGAGAAGATTATGGGAAACTGGTCCTTTTAATTCTGGCAATGATTTAAAAGGTGTTAGTCGGGCTAAAAGAACTCCAGAAATTGAAGAAGGATTTATACATTTTGTTGAAGATAGTCCAAATTTGAGTACTAAAAATATTGAAAATCAATCGGATGTGTCGCACTTCCTGGTGTGAAGGGTTCTCCACGACTTTTTGTTGCACCCGTATCATATTCAAACTGTCCAAGCTTTACTTCCTCAGGACTTTCCTATCCGAATCAATTTCTGCCAATGGTTGTTAGAGAAGTTTGCGTTAAATCCCCTGACTTTGAAATAATGTTTACGGACAAATCTAACTTTTCCAGAAATTCTATAAAAAAAATCCAGAATAATTACTATTGGGATGAATAAAACCAGCATGCAATGGAAAAATGTCACCATCAAGAGCAATTTTCTGTAAATTTCTGAGCTGGAATTGTTGCAGATTACTTTATTCGGGCATTTTTTCTACCAGAAAGATTAAATGGCCACACTTATCGCCTGTTTCTTAAGGAGAAGTTGCCTTATTGCTTGAAGAAATGCCGCTTTTGATTAGATACAGAATGTGGTTCAGACACGACGGTGCGCCATCTCAGTGTTAAAGCAAGAGACCATTTTAATCGTACATTCAATAACCAGGGTAGGTCGTAGTGGACCGCGACTATGTCCTCCTCGGTTTTTTCTTTTTTTTTTAATTTCAACAACACACCACGAGGGCTTACAGCCTAAATACTATCGTACTGTGGGTGTCGACAAGGAGGAAAGAGACAATTTGTTAATTCTGGACTTGAAGGTTTGGAGGTTCGGGGGAGAAGGAAAACATGTGCCGGCAAGGAATTCCAGAACTTGGAAGTCCTCGGGACGAAAGAGCGGGCATAACAAGATGTTCTATATCTGATGACCTGGACAGTAAAAGGGTGCATTCGCTCTGTTCCCCTGGTAGATCTGTTGGGGGCAGCAGGTGGAGGAACTATGGAAGAAAGCTCCCCTGAGCAGTGCCCGTGCAGATATCTATAAAAGATAGAGAGGTCACCAACGGCACGTCGGTGGGCAAGGGATGGCAGCCTTTGGGTGAGGGTAGGGTCACCGATGAGACGTATAGCTCTCTTCTGAATGGAGTCCAGGATAGCGAGTGTAGAAGCGGCAGCACCACCCCAGATGTGGGAGCAGTATTCGACGTTTGGTCTTATTTGTGAAGTATATAAAGTATAGAGATTAGCTGGTGAAAAGTATTTGCGAGCCCGGAAGAGGAAATCTAATTTATTAACAGCCGCTTCTGCAATTGATGTGACATGTTGGTGCCAATTGATATTTCGATCCACAGAGATGGCAACAAGTGACAACGACTCATTACTTTGAATAACTTGGTTGTTTATTGTGATGGGTCTAGGGCTAGTGTATCTCTTATGAGAAAGAAAGCTAGACTGTGATTTGGTGGGGTTGAATTGTACAAGATTTCTACTTCCCCAGTCTAATATTTTTTGGAAATCCACGGACATAGAACCCTCCATGAGTCTGCGATCCTCATCTAGTTGGGCTAAAGAGACAGGCTTAGAATATTGTATATTGGAGTGGAGGGTGCTATCGTCCGCGTAACTGTGGACTGGGTTGGATGTGCTAGAGAGGAGGTCATTGATGTGGTTAAGAAACAAAGTAGGGGCTAAAGCTTAACGTTGAGGGACTCCTGCATTAATTGGATACAGTTTAGAGGACAGGCCATCCACGACAACAGAAATGGTCCGGTTGGAGAGGAAATTTGCTGTCCACGTACAGAGTTTTGGTGGTAGGCCATAGGTCGGTAGTTTATTAAACAGCGCTGCGTGTCAGACCTGGTCGAATGCTTTGGATATGTCTAGAGCGACAATCTGGGATTCACCGTGTAGTTCCATAGACTTGTTCCAAGAATGAGTTACAAGGGAAAGGAGGTCGGCACTTGATCCGTACTGCCTGTCGTGGATTAGACTGTTTTTCAAGAAATTTTAGTAATTCGGTGTTTATATACTTTTTATCACTTTAGAGATGACTGAAAGGAGAGAAATGGCCTGTAGTTGCTAGGAAGCGCTTGAAGGTGACGTAACTTGAATATTTTGGTGATAAGAATTTTTTTTATTTTTTTTTATTTCTTTTGTATAACTCAGAACAGCCATTGAGTGCCATTTTGAAGCTTGGTGGAGGTAAATTAGGTGTAAAGGCATATCTTTGAAGAGGCAAATGAATGTTTAAATTTAGCTAGTAAAATGATTTACTACTAATGTAATACGCGGCTGCTTTTTCTAAAAATGAAAGTCATTTTAACATTACTACTTATTTTTGTAGAAAAAGGGTGTCTTAAAGATTTTTCCTGACTTTAAGCATTTTTATAAATACGACATTTTTTTACATTTTGGGAAATCTTTTTATTATTTGCTGAAATAAGAAAACATTAGGTATCCAATAACTAATTTAAAAACCAAGAGAACTGAATTAGGAAGGGAACATATTAATTGGCTGCGTTAACAAATGAATAACAGCAGCTTGTTGAAAAAAAGCAGAACAAAGAACAGACTAAATAGATCGGATGTTGAAAATCCCTCCAACTGCAAGGATACATGCCTCAGATCTTTTTTTCATATTACCGCGCACTCTTTGGAAAATCCCTGACGTATTCCTTATTATGTTACCGAGAGTTATAATGCGATTTCTCAAAGCTTCCACAGTGTTAACAGAATTGTTGTAAATCAGAGATTTAAGATGACCCCATAAGAGAAAATCCAAAGCTGAATACTTTGGATCTGAAGTATTCAGCTTTGGGTTTTTAGCGATTTTTTTTTAATTCGCTAATGAGGAGATCTGTGTTTATATATACATATATATATATATATATATATATATATATATATATATATATATATATATATATATATATATATCCGACTGATAACTCAAAAAATAATGGACCGATCTTGATCAAATTTGGTGAGTATCTTCCTTTTGCAAGTGGCTTGGATAAGTTCGTTAGCCAGGAAAATCAGAGCAGGTTTTCCCGAAAAATTTTGTGTTTTCTTTCTAACAAAATGCATATCTCTGTAAATAACAAAGCAAGGGCAACCAAATTTGGTACGCGTGTTTGTATTATAAAGAGTGAACTCTGTACCTAAATTTAGGTCTTTAGTTTTAAAGGCAACGAAGTTATGGGCAGTTAAAAAACAAATTTTGGAGTTTTCTTCAAAACGTCAAAACTTGCAATTTTAAACGTCAAAATTGGCAATGTTTAGGCAAAGAGTGTGAAACAAATACCGATTGTGAAAAGAAAATGTTGCAAGAAGAGTGTTCTGCAAACCCTTAAGTTTCAGATTCAACCGTCATTGCCCTTCATTTTACTAAAATATTTACAAAATATCCATTTCAAATAGACCCTTCCTTTGATGCTTTGGCTGTCAGTTTAGTTAAGTTGGTGCCTTTTAGTGAATTTTCTTAAAAAAATTCACTAATGAGGAGATCTCGACTTTTGAATTTTGAAAAAATTTCTTCAAATGAGCGCTAATTAGGCCCCCCAGAATACATATCCGGGGTCAGTTTTAATTGTTATATGTTTATATATATATATATATATATATATATATATATATATATATATATATATATATATATATATATATATATATATATATATATATATATATATATATATATATATATATATATATATATATATATATATATATGTATCACACCGATAACTCAAAAAATAATGGGCCGATTTTGATTAAATTTGGTGAAAAAATTCCTTTTGCAAATGGCTTGGATGAGTTCGTTAGCCAGGAAAATCTGCCCAGGTTTTCCCGGAAAATTTTGTGTTTTCTTTTGAAAAAAATTCATATCTCCGGAATTAAGAAAGTAAGGGCAACCAAATTTAGATCCTTATAGGTAAGTTATCTACCAAAATTTAGCTATCAAAAGGTCAAAAGACAAAAAAGTTATAGGCATTTAAAGAAAAATAAATTGGGGTTCTCCTCAAAACGTCAAAATTGCGATTTAAAACGTCAAAATCGGCAACATTTAGGCAAATAACTTGAATATAATACGGGCTATGGAAATCAAATGTCTCAAGAAGGATGTTTCACAAACCCTGAAGTCTTAGTTTCAACCGTCATTTTCCTTTATTTTACTAAAATGTTTCCAGAAAATTCATTTCAAATAGACCCTTTCTCTGATGCTTGGCACTAGCCTTAGCTATAGAGTTTATCGTTTAATGGTATATAATTTTTGTCGAATTTTCGTAAAAATCAATAAAGCTCAATATATCCGTTATTATACAAGATATGAAAAAAATTTGTATATATTAATTATAGGGTGTCTTGAGCTACATCTTAAAAAATATTTCTACAATCACAGGCTGGCCCATAAGTCGTTGGTGATACAAATTTTCTTTTTTTTTTAATCAAACACGCCTTATGTTATTGTTTTTTTAATCAAACACGCCTTATGTTATTGCATTTTTGCATTTTCCATCCAAATATAGTGCATGTTTGTAAGAAAATAAATTCTGGATGCAGCAAGTGCGTTATGGTAGCGAATTTTGATCAAATGCTTCATATTTAAATAGCTCAATTTGCTATTAACCTATAAGGTTGACCAAGAAACTAGTTTTCCGGGAACACATTAAGTTTACTTTTGGAAATTTTTGTACATTTGCACACAATAAAGTTATTTTTATGAAACATGGCACATTGTTTTTACTATATAGGTTATACTGGTAACCAAAATTGATGCGTTTTGGTAGCGAATTTTCGGTACATTTGCAGTTTAGCTCCCGAACGCTTTTCAAAACACTGTTTTCAGAAATCTTCCTAGGGCCCCCCCTGGATCCACAAACCCCAAGAAAAATTTCTTGTTCACACTCCCCAAGGAAGTTGCGGGACCAGGAGTAAGTAGGGGTGTATAATTTTTTTTAGCTAATTTTTGTAGAACAAATTCGTTAATGTATTTTTGAATTTTTTATCGAAATATGATGCGTTTGTAAGAAAAAGATCTAGGCGCAGTAAGTGCGTTTTGGTAGCCAATTTTCGGTAAATTTGCAGTTTAGCTCCCGAACGCTTTTCAAAACACTGTTTTCAGAAACCTGCCTAGGGCCCCCCTGGATCCACAAACCCCAAGAAAAATTTCTTGTTCACACTCCCCTAGGAAGTTACGGGACCAGGAGTGAGTAGGGGTGTATAATTTCTTTTTAGCTAATTTTTGTGGAACAAATTCGTTAATACATTTTTGCATTTTCATCGAAATATGATGCGTTTGTAAGAAAAAAATCTGGACGCAGTAAGTGCGTTTTGGTAGCGAATTTTCGGTAAATTTGCAGTTTAGCTCCCGAACGCTTTTCGAAAAACTGTTTTCAGAAACCTGCCTTGCCCCCCCCCCTGGATCCACAAACCCCAAGAAAAATTTCTTGTTCACACCCCCCAAGGAAGTTACGGGACCAGGAGTGAGTAGGGGGGCTGCGCGGGGTAGGTAGTAAAAAGGAAATATGAGCAGAAAATTCGAATAAAGCGGGCTTAAAAACTGTCTTTTTCACATCTTGAAGCCATATCCCCCTTAAAGCCTGCCTACCCCGCACAGCACCCATATTCACCCCCAGTCCCATAACTTCCTGGGGGGGTGTGAAAAAGAATTTTTTCTTGTGGTTTGTGCATCCAGGTGGGGTCCCAGTAATGTTTCTGAAAACAATTTTTTGGAAAGCGTTCGGGGGCTAATCTGCAAATTTACCGAATTTTCATTAAATCCTTTAAATTTCAATAACTCAATTTGCTATTAACGTAAGCTTTGTTGGTTAGAAAACCAACATTTAAGTTTATTTTCGGAAAATTTTTGTATATTTTCAAACCATAAGTAATTTTGATAAAATATAGTACATTGTTTCTACCACATAGGCTATACCGGTAATCAGATTGATGCCTGCTCGCATTTGCTATTAAAAACATTTTTATGGAAATTCACTTCCATAACACATTTGCTGCATCTAGACTTTTGAAAAATGTTTATATATTTTCAAACAATAAATTTATTTCGATGAAATATGGTACATTGTTTCTACTATATAGGCAACCAAGTTTGATGCCTTTCATCAAAAAAAGACATTAGCTATTAAAAATATTTTAAAGAAAATTCGCTACCATAACGCACTCGCTGCGTCTAGAGATTTAAGCCTTTGTATTTATGTTTTTCTTATGGGGTCATCTTAAATCTCTGGTTTACAGCACTCCTGTTAAAACTGGAAGATTGTAGTAATCGCATTATAGCTTATAGTATCTTAATAAGGAATACGCCAGAGCTCTTCCAAAGAGTGCGCGATAATATGAGAAAAAGAGCTGAGGCATGTATCCTTGCAGGTGGAAGGCATTTTCAACACCATATTTAATTGTTGGTTCTTTGTTCTGGTTTTTCTAACAAGCTGCTCTTATTCATTTGTCAACAGCCAATTAATATGTACCATACCTAATTCAGATCTGTTGGTTTTTAAATTAGTTATTGGATAATAGTAGGTATAGATGAGGCATTCTGGAACCACCACCGCCACTCCGCCACCGGTGGTGGCGGTGGTGGTGGTGGTGGAACTGACCAGACCCGACGACCTTCGAGCTAACCCGAGCACAAGGTGGTGGACCCGACGACCTCCGAGCTAACCCGAACACAAGGTGGTGGAGTCACTGACTAGACCCGAATATCTCCGCCACCTGACTTCGTATTTAACCCGAACAAGTAGCGAACTAACCTGAGATGACGTAATCAAAAGCCAACTAACCTGTATTAGGTAAACGAGGAACCGCCATTTAAAATAACATGCGTAATAAGAAGTTAATTATTATCAATAAAATAGAAACCACTTATCAAACCTGAGAAGTATATGAAAATTCGCTACCATAACACACTTGCTGCGTTCAGCTTATTTATGTAAAAAAATTGCTCAGTAACTCACCCAATAATCATCGCCTTCAGACATAGGGTCACACTAACACTTAATTTTTAAAACACCAACACCAATTTTCACGCTTTACAAAAAAACTAGTTCCATATTGATAACACCTGTAAACAGATTTACAAAAAGGCAATGCGTTATGTAAGACATATAGCCTCTCCAGCTATTAAAAAATAACCCTGTTTTATTTAAATGGAAGCAAACAGTAATACACTTAAACATCTGATGCATTTTAGGTAAGATTCAAAAAATTATTAAACACATAATTGTCATGACCGCGCCCGACTGATGATTTAAACTGTTAAGAGCGGCCTACTCACCTAAAGCGGAAAGACTTGTGATAACGGCTACTCAGCTGATATCCTAATGTGTGTGGAATAAAATCATAACGTTTTATTTCGCTTCCCAGATCATATGACGGCTTTAGTTTAAATAGAGAATCGGTAGCGAATTTTTATATAAGTTATTTGGTGTAAATTATTTTATTAGAAAATTGAAATACATGTTTTTTATATCGTAAACCCACCAAATTTGTTTCTTAGACAACGGTTTAAGGTTAGAAATAAAACACTCGATTGGAATACAATTAATTTATTAGGAGTAATAAGATTTACATACAAAATATTACATAATGGCTCTTACAATACCAGTTAGAGGTTTATATTCAAATACACAATCATGAATAATTAAACAGTAGGCCCTAGTTCTCGGAGCAAAATTGTCTTTACTCATAAACTCCACTTTGATGTCGACTGTTGAAGACTTGATTGATTCATTCTGGTGTTGGCAATCGATTACAAATAGAGCTCGATCTTTAAACTCATCATAATTTAAAAGAGGCTCCGACATGTTTTTATAGTAAAAACTTTTTTGAAAATCTGTATACATCTGGTAGGCTTCAACATATTTTGATCTTTCGAAATCCATATTCATAGCTTCATAAGGGTAGCATTCTGAATTTAGGAACACTCGTAGATCTACCATACCGATGTTATCGAAGAAGTCACCTTTTTTGCTTATGTTATCTTTCCGATCTGTTTGAAACGCTATAATCACATATCTAGGTCTTTCCAAGTTGGTTGCAGTTTTAACAGCCCACACATCTCTGTTTATATCTCTGAGTGATGGTAGCTCATATATATCCCATTTCCGATATGCGAGAAATATAGATGTGTCTTTTGCTATTTTATCCATCAGTTCCAGCTTCATTTGATCGTTTGGAAATACATGTTTTGCTTTTAAAAACATGTTGGTTACAGTTATCTTAGATCTTGCTGTACCTGTGCTGTAATAGCAGTTGGAATCATTTCGAGCTCTTGTAAATCGGAAAGTATGTTTACCACAGAGAACTCCTTTAAAGTGATGAAAGAAACTGAAGAGGAACCAAAGAGGTAGGAGCAAGTGAAACTTGTTATCGTTTAAGGTGATGTGATCTGATGATACATTTAACCCAGCATTGCTAAGAGATTTTGCTTCATTCTTACTAAACGAAAGCAGAGTTTTGATGTTTGTTGTGGTGTATGGATCTCGTACTCGCTCCACTTCCTTGTTATTTAATTCATAGATCATTGATTCAAACAGAGCTACTCCTCCGTTATTTGACATGTGGCAGACACCAGTAGCATTTTGTACTGCTAGAGGTTCCAGAGCACCTTCGATTATTAGAGCTGACTCTGCTAGACATACGAATGCATCTTGCTGATTGATGTTTATTTCAACTTCATCGCTGTTACCAAACGATTTAGTTGATGAATAGTAAGACCTAAGTTCTTCTCGATCAATGGAGTCGTCAAACTTGGGGTCTTTGAATATTTCTAGTTTTGATGACATGATAACCAAGACTTTTAAGGAATTCAATATTATCGGAACGAAGTGTATGCTTCAAAGGAGCTGATTGTACTAAATTTGTTTTGGTAGATTCGCTTGCTTTTATATCTTTAAAGACTAGCATTCTAGGCAATCTTTTTAAGCTCTAAGCGAACAGACACCTCTTCACCTTGAAAGTTTACAGGAACTGAATCTTGATCCACGATGTCGATGCTTATATTTGAAATCTCTCGTTTGTTTACTGGTAAATAAATTAGATTCTTAGGTTCTATATCGATTGCATAACCAGGATCGACCATCGGTGCAAACTCATATAACGTATGTGAAGGTTTTCCATTATAGTAAGAACCAGACACAATATTAGTTTCTATACGAATCTGTTTAACATCCACTATTTCAACAGGTAAATCAGATTCATGGAAGACACCTGGTTGAAGAACTTGCTTTGAAAATCCCAGCATTCGCCCAATCGAATCATCAGATTCAAAACTGATACTTGTGAAACACTTTATTTCACATCTAATGGTGTTGGGATTAGGTCTTAGAATCAAAGCTAGCTGCTTTTGTTCACGTGTTGCTGTAGCACCAACAAGTTCATTTTGAAGCAAGTTTTCCAAATGTGTTATTTCATATGCACCAGTAGGTATCGTGATGATTCTCCAAGCAGCTCCTTCTTTTACATAAAATTTATTTTTACCTTTATATATGTTAGGTATGTTGTTGTATGTGTGAAAACCTATCAAAGCAACTGCATAACTACCACCTGGATCCAATTCAATTGGAGGATCGTAGTCTGTTGACAGATGACAACTTCGATCTTTCAACGTGAAGGTTTGCGACATGACTGAAACACAGATACTACCGTTTAAGGCTTTTATTTAAAAATTTTAAACATAAATGACCACAATTATAAGTATTATATTTCTGATACACATCGTGATTGTACATTAGAGTAGAGTCTTTAAGGTAACGCTGCAGCTCAACTGGTGGCTTCAAGTTTCCATATGAGTCAAAGTACACGGCTGTGTCACCACGTTTCTTAACTGCAACCCAATGACTGCCAGGTTCCTTGTTTGTTTGCAAATTCATGATAAGTGATTCATTCTTGCGTGGCCCATTCGATGGCAAAGTATCTCGCATGTATACACCTCTAAAATATGGAATTTTCATTTTACCAGCAAATTTCATAAGGTCTTCATTTGTTAGAGGTCTTGCTGGTAAACATCTTACTCGTTTTTTGGTTTCTGCAAATACAACCCATAACCGCTACGCTGCTTCTTCAGATATAATCCTTTACCTAGTCTCTTATACTTTGGTTTTAATTTCAAACCATTACCTCTCTTACCCATAGCAATAGCCTCCATCGTTTTGTTATGCCGTTCTTCTTCTTCTAGTTTTTGTTTGGCTGATTTGGCATCGTTAACTGCTTTAGCAATGCCTGCAGCACCGCCACCCAGAGCACCTAGCGCTGACAGGCCACCAAAAATTAAAGGTAGTAGTGGAAGGAAGCCTCCGCTTTTAGGTATTGGAATAACTCGCGGTTTCAGCACATTCTTACGCCCACCAATCTGTTTAACAATTGCGTGAGCGATATCAAACACGGCATTCTCTGATGGAATAAGATTTCTGTCTTTTATAACTTCTCCAATCAGACTAAGAATGTTTTTAAAGGGAACTTTTTTCCTCGGTTTTGAGTTGATTACATCAAGACCCATACCGAGCTTTCTTTTAACTTTCATGGTGTTTGTAACACTCCAAGCGGCTAACTTTTCACCAAAACTCGCGTCCTTTGACTTGACTCTCTCCCAAGCTCGATTCTCCAACACTTCGTCGGCTCGATGCCTATCACTTAACTCTTTTGATTGAGAGTAAGCGATGTCGTGATCTCGACAAGCACGATCTAAAGGATTGATACCTTGATCACCTCTAGCAAGACGTTCTTTAAGTTTAGTGCCCGGGCCACAAAATTGATAACCAGGAACGTGCAGCTCAACAGGTAGCTTGTTAATGGCTGTGTTTACAAGACCTTCACCCTGTGACACCAACATTGATACTAACTGTGTGATCCGCTTACATGTCTATATTTATATACATACTCGAAAAATATAGTTTAGTTCCAGTCAAGATGCACACCATCAAACACGCTTCTGTCTTACCTATTACAAATATCGACGATGTTGTTGATACAGCAGAACAACAACTAAGGCATGGTCCTCTCTTCCCAAACACAGTTAGAGGTATCATATGTGGTCCTAGTGGGTGTGGTAAAACAAATGTTATGTTAAGTTTATTGTTTGAACCGAACGGTTTAAAGTTTGATAACGTGTATGTGTATTCAAAGTCTCTGTATCAACCTAAATATAAGATGTTACAAAGGGTGTTGGATGCTACAAAAAGTGTTGGTTATTATCCATATAGTGAAAACGATGAAATATTAGATCCAGCAGAAGCCCAGGGCAACTCGGTGTTTATATTCGATGATGTGGCTTGTGACAAACAAGATAAAATGAGAGCATACTTTAGTATGGGGAGACATAAGAATATTGATTCATTCTATCTCTGTCAAACATATACTCGAATACCCAAACATCTGATACGTGATAACGCTAACGTTTTGATTCTCTTTAAACAAGATGAAACGAACTTAAAACACATCTATGACGATCATGTGACCACTGATATGGACTTTAAACAATTTAAAAATATATGTTGTCAATGCTGGAATGGTAATAAGTATGGTGTGTTGGTGATTGTAAAAGAAAACGAAGTCCACAGAGGGAGATATAGAAAAGGATTCGATAGCTACATATTAATCTAATGGTCTACAACCAACAACAACAAAGAGATGTCTAGCAGGACAACCAACCAGCTAACAAGACAGACAACCTGTCTAAAACAACCTGTCTAAAACAACCTGTCTAAAACAACTTGTCTAAAACAACTTGTCTAAAACAACCTGTCTAAAACAACTTGTCTAAAACAACTTGTCTAAAACAACCTGTCTAAAACAACCTGTCTAAAACAACCTGTCTAACAACCTGTCTAACAACCTGTCTAACAACCTGTCTAACAACCGGGTCTACCTGTTGTGTTAGATACCTAACACTAGATAGGCAGACATACAACCAATTCAAAGCTAGTACACCTTAAACCACCGAACTGTTTGCATCTCTTAACACGAAACAAATAACTTTAGCAAGATGGAGGTGATGAGTAACCAAGAGAGAAAAATTAAGAAAAAGATTTTACAACTTGCTGAAAACATTCGAAAAAAACATTTAATGCTTAAGCTTGGTAGAGCTGAGAATGATGAAGCCCTGCAGCGTTTATATAAACCACTTGTTGACCCACTGAGTGAAATATCTAAAAATACATCAACGCTTAAACTGCAGTCACCAGCTGAACAAATCAAAGAAGAAGCGGTACCAGAAAAGAAACCCAAAGTTGAGTTCCTTAAAGACCATGAAGTTTTTGAAGCCGAACCAGAAGTAGAGACAAGTTTTGATGAGGATATCCCAACATTTGAAGAGCTTGAGGCAGATCTACAAACTGTCACAAACAACCCAGCATATCAAGAATTTTTGGAGCAATATCCTGAACGAGTTCGATATTATGTAGACAAGTATTTTACTGAACCACCGAGGCTTGCTACTATTGATCAAACGTATGGTGCTCGCTACGCTAAAGATACTGGTAGTTGGAGTCTTGGCAATAAACACTTGGACTTTACTGATAATGACATTCGACTAGGTCAAAGGAGATATCCGCAAACACAAGGTCTGCTAGAATTGATATTTATGAAAACACCTAGAGGGTATACCTATGACGATCTTCAACACTATAGAGATATTCTAGAAGCAACTAGTGTTCATAAAATGAACTACGATCCCAACGCACGAACCAAGGGTTGTTCCTCGGAAAAGTATCTGACTCTAATAAAACCAGTTATAAACCCAAGAGGACGAAGATCCTCAACTCCTCAAGGTTTTGGTTACGACACACATCATAACGCAGAACAAAAAACTGAACCTAGAGCTCAGAATGTAAGCAGCAACACTAACAACTATATGCTACAAAATAACAAACAAATAGAATATGTCTATTGGGATGACATAAATGAGCTGGTTGATAGACTTAGACTTTTAGTAGCTTCCCAAGCTGCTGGTAATAATGCTCATAACAATGAAATTCAGTCAATCATTGAAGAACTGAAGGAGGTTGGTGTTATCGCCTAATATACCTACATATATCACAGATATACCTACCTTAGTGCTTAGTATAAAAATGTCTATCGATAAGTTCGGACGTTCCCAATCCAATAAAGGTTCTAAGTTTAAAATTATTGAAAGAGAGATTTTCCCAAGAACTGATAGTGGTGATTTTGATTTGCAAAGCCATAGATTGTGTAACATCGCTGATCCAGTCGATGCAACAGATGGTGTAAATAAAAAATTTGTTGATGTATGGATAGACGACTATCAGAAGAACAAAGATGAGGTAAAACAAAGAATCATTGCCATACTACTTGAAGCTGTACACAAACCTGAGTTGGAAGATTTAAAAAACGAATTTGAAAATAAATTGAAAATTTTAGCTAAGAACATAACTACTCAAGTTTTAAAAGATATTGATGTGTTAAAGAATAAGAAGCTAAAGAATAAGCTGGGAGAAATAGACAGCAAACTAAAAGATTTACATGATAAGTGGATACTTTTAAATCCAACATCGCCATGAGACGCAAAACTGTTGAACCATCTGATGCTAAAAAACAAATTATTGATGAGTTATATAAACCAGCAAGAATCAATTTTAAACGTAGACGTACAATAATCAAAGGCTTAAATGATTTATGGCAGATTGATTTAGCAGAATTTACAGACTACTACAAAGCAAACTCTGGTTACAAGTATATTTTAGTGGTTATTAATTGTTTTTCAAAGTATGTGTGGACTCGCCCTCTTAAATCTAAAACTGCTGAAGAGGTGACTAAAGCTATGGCTGATATTTTATCTACTAGTACAACGCCCTCTAACATCCAGTCTGATCTTGGTCGCGAGTTCTATAACTCAAAATTTAACGCCTTAATGAAAAAATATAACATCAATCACTACAGCACTTATAGTGTGAAGAAGGCTGCAATGGTGGAAAGAGTCATACGTACCTTGAAAGAGAAGATATATAAAAATTTCAACTTGATTGGCTCCTACAAGTGGGTTAATACACTACCTGATGTCACTGCTACTTACAACGCTACTGTTCATCGAACAACTGGTATAAAACCTCAAGATGTTAACAAGAAAAATGAAAAAGCTATTCTGAAACAAGTTTACTCAAATCTGAAAGTGTTTAACAAAAATAAATTTAAAGTGGGTGATGTTGTACGTATAAGTAAAGCAAAAGCTCAATTTGAAAAGGGGTATACACCTCGCTGGTCAACAGAATTATTCAAGATTGTTAGTATTCATTTCACAAATCCAGTAACATACTTTCTTGAAGATATGCAGGGGAAACCAATCAGTGGAGGGTTTTACGAGGAAGAACTACAAACGACTAAACAAACAGACATCTATCTGGTTGAACGCATCTTGAGGAAGAAAGGCAAGCAGCTCTATGTAAAATGGCTGGGTTTTGATAAATCTCAGAATTCTTGGATAAATTCAGATGATGTTAAATAAGCTTATATATTTATTGTATTAATGTACTTAGAATAAAATAAAAGTCTTTATTAAAATAATATAATTTTATTTTTTCATCTGGTTACATACAATTAAGCTAAGTGAACAATTACAATTTATGTCGTAAATCAATAATATCCTGAATAAACTTCTCCTGCGGTACATCTGCTATCTGTAGATCGTTTCTCTTCGCCTTGAGGTATTCGACT
This sequence comes from Tillus elongatus, assembly GCA_964006375.1. Lineage (NCBI taxonomy): Eukaryota > Metazoa > Arthropoda > Insecta > Coleoptera > Cleridae > Tillus > Tillus elongatus. The sequence continues at coordinate 132,210,574 of OZ023264.1, forward strand.
TCGGTCTTTATTCTGTTAAAGAGATTTACAGAATTTGGATCATACAACATGTTTAAAACTACTTCGGAATCAGGGTGTTTATTTTTAAAGTTCTTGACAGCTCTTTTAAAACTTTTCTTCTGAGTCCTTACAGCATGATATGGATAGGTAGCATCCTTCTCATTTCTTGAAAGCAAACCAAAAACACAAAGTTTTCCAGGGTTGCTTGGTTTTGGAGATATATCTTCTAAATGTTCTGTGATTTTAGAATTTGTTTCTCGCATACGCTGCACTTCATCATCTATCTCCATTAATTTCACTTCAATTTCTTTGAGGTTATCCTTGTATTTTTGATTAAATTCACTTACGAAAAAATCAAAAATAATTTGGTTGCACTTTTCATAGAAACTATTGGATATCCAACAAGCCAAATTTAATATTAAATCTTTACAGACATATGTACCAGATATCAAGTTGTTTTCAGCTTGTCGTCCACCAAAGTCCACCAAGTATGTAGCGGTTGTAGGTGTTAGTTGAGATGTTGCTTCCGACACTTCTAGGGGGCCAGTATTCCGGCTCCCTGGAGATGAGTCTAAGTGGGCTCCTTTGGTTGAAATATTTAGGGTATCGGTATTCCGGCTACCTAACTGTTTCTTTAGCCGACCGTTGTAATAGACAATCAACTCTTTAGTTTTCTTATTTTCCAGCCAATGTCTGAATCTTTTCTCACCATTTTTACACAGCTTAGTCGCATTAAAATAACCAGTGTTCTTATCGATAATTAGTTGAAAGTCTCCAAATAAACCATACCAGAAGTTATCTTTGATTTGCTGGTAACACACATCACTTAATGTAGCCATTTTAAACACACTACTGAGCACTTGGATACGTTAGAGTTAACTGAAGCACGTCTTACCTCTACGATAACTAAATTTTGAATGAGTTTAACAGTGTGTAGTGAACAATTTATAGATGTTGATACCACTATCGTTTGAAGCTGTATTTATTAATATTTATTTCCAACCACATTAGCTGTTCCAACATCCATCCGCTTTCAACTTCTGCAAACTCCAAAGCTTTTGTGTAAATTTCGTCGACGAATTCTTGATATATACTTTCAAAATTAGTTGACACTGTAACATTTTTATTTTTAGTATTAAATGACTTCATTTCTTTTTTATTTCGACTTTGGAGTACATACAAACCAAACAATTCTAAATTCATTTTAATTTCATTATGCTTAGCTAAAGCAGCTTCCATCAGATGAAACACTTTATGTCTTATTGTTTCCATAAACTGTTTAATATCAATACCTTTTTCGTATATACGATAGGTAGCCATTCTGTTTTTAAAAGCTTGAGTTAACATCTGCACTTGTTCAACTTGCCATGGTTCACATACTTTTGATTTATGAATTTCACTACGTAAATGCCCAGAGAAAGCACTCTTTTTCACTTGTAACGAGCACGATTCACAGTATCTCATCTTAACTATAGGTGCTTAACTAATGAATAAAAACACAAATCTTCAGCTTATATATCTTTATTAACAAAAATGTTTACGATAGATACCTTTAAGTATAGTGTTATATTTAAAACAAAAGTACATCAGCATAAATATAGCAAGACATATAAGAAAACCAGTTGACATAAACATAGAAATATAATTTGAAGGGAACAGATAAGAATCGGTTAATATGAGAGTTCTCCAATCAGATGTCTCATCACGGGTACCATTATCAAACAAGAACATAAGTTTATAGCGCACCATATCACTCTTAATTTTGGACATGTTATATGTTGAAACTTCAATCACCTCATCGTTGTGTAGATGTGTTCTTGAAAGTCCAGACCATTTCATGCAGCCGTCGCTGTCGAAACAGATTCGTACTTCTTTCACATTTGGTGGTTTGTAGATATAAAATACATTTTGACATAGTGCTGTCAGGATGATAAAACTTGCTTTAAAATGGCCCATTGTATATCGTGTGTATTTCTTTAAAACGATTAAGTATTTGTTTCTCTGCAAAGTGTAAACACTCTAACATGCAAACTCGGAATGATGGTTCCTGATCTTTCAACATAATATTTATAAGCTTTACCATTTCATTGTCACACGGTAGCTCCTTCTTATTAACACATTTGAGAACATCAGCGACACAATAGAGGAAGTCGCTAAGTCGAATATCAAAGTTAAAATTAGTTAGAAACTTCACCTTTTCGTTGATGATTTCAACCAGATCTAGTAGTTGTTGAACCGCATCTTCGGTTAAATAAAAAGTAGTAGAATCATCTGAGATTGATATACCTTTACTGTCTAAAATTTTAATAGGTTTGACAGTACATACTCCAATATTTTCAGATTCAATCGTATTACCTTTGGTAAAGTATTCTTTAGCTGCTTTTGATAGTGTTGAAATAAAATAGTCCCACTCCCAGGAGCCAGATGAGATTGTTATATTTGGATTTGGCGGATACGGACTATTATTTACAATCTTAATTATTGGAATCAATCCAGCAGCGTTTGATATACCAATTGCAACACTTAGAGAGGGGTTAACAGTATACCTTGTTTCCAACAGCATTCTACTTTCTTGCTTAATCTCAATAATATTCTGGCGCATAGCTGCATCAACTTGACCCCAATAACAATTTTCACAAACACTGTTATTAGCAGATCTGAAGGACTCAGGTCCATCGTTAACATCGATACCATACATGTTGAACAGAACACTACTATAACTACTAAGAATAACTACTGTGAGCAAATTGTAGACTGATGTGCTTACATGTCACTCGGTGTTTTTATAATTATATCCCCACCTTTGATTTAAAATTATCAACCTTTTATACAAAAAAATTCTGGAGTTTTATCTATTTCATATGACTTTAAGGTCATTCAACGGAAATAAAACCACAAACAGGAAATATGAACTGCTCACAAGGTTATTTCAACAGCTGCAAGGAAACTATGTTGGCTAACAAGGTTAATTTCGGGAAATGCTAAATATAGTCATAGTTGGAAGCGATATCGCTGTTACCACTAGAGGTATTGTTGCCAGCTCTACTTTCAACAGATTCTTTAAATCGAACCGATTCCAATAAGACTTAAGAATATAAATTTTTTATTGTACACATGTACATATGTTAAATTTGGATTCTGCTTACCTAGACGAGCGATATGACACCAAACACGTAGGACTTTAATGCACAAATAACAAATTCCGTGTACGCATGCGCTAGCCGTCATGTTTAACTGGTGACTCCTCGTTTGCTTAATACAGGTTAGTTGGCTTTTGATTACGTCATCTCAGGTTAGTTCGCTACTTGTTCGGGTTAACTACGAAGTCAGGTGGTGGAGGTGCTCACGTCATCTCAGGTTAGTTCGCTACTTGTTCGGGTTAAATACGAAGTCAGGTGGCGTAGATATTCGGGTCTAGTCAGTGGCTCCACCACCTTGTGTTCGGGTTAGCTCGGAGGTCGTCGGGTCCACCACCTTGTGCTCGGGTTAGCTCGGGGGTCGTCGGGTCTGGTCAGTTCCACCACCACCACCACCGCCACCACCGGTGGCGGAGTGGCGGTGGTGGTTCCAGAATGCCTCATCTATACCTACTGATAATGTGTTCTTATTTCAATACATAATAAACAATTCCCTAAAATGTAAAAAAAAAAATTTTTCTTTTCATAAAAACGCATAAAGTTACGAAACAATTTCAACAGCTCTTTTTTTCTACAGGCATAGGTAGTAATTCGAAAATGACTTTCATTTTTAGAAAAAGCTGCTGCGTATCATACATTTTATTTAAAATATTTAGGGCCACATCAATGCGGGTGCACTGGTTAAGTTTAAAAATTCGTTTTCCCCTTCGAAGATGTACCTCTACACCTAATTCACCCCCACCAAGTTTCATAAAAATATTACATGGCTGTTCTGAGTTATACACACACAAAAATTAAAAAATGATTTTTGTTATCACTCTGTATCTCAGAGAGAAAGCGAAACGTAACTACGTTCATATATATATATATATATATATATATATATATATATATATATATATATATATATATATATATATATATATATATATATATATATATATATATATATATATATAATTATTATGTTCGTATTATTCCTGTTTTTCATCCACGTTGCCGATACCCCCCCAATTAGCCTGGATAATCAAGAGGATACTGTATATTCAATTTACTAGGCAATTTCTAGTTGAGAAAGTATATAAGAGACCAAAATATTTTTTATGTGTTCATTTATCATAAAGGCTGAGATTTTTTTTACACTTCGCAACACCGGAAAGGTAATAATCACGCCTACTTCAGACACGTGGAGCAAAACGCTTCCATTCTCTTAATTACCTTTTAAGCACCAGACCTTCAAGACTTCTAGAAGTCTCTGTGCTGTGTTATCTACAAAATCCTATTGGCACCAAAACTAAGTTTGGTATAACAAATAACAATAGTTTCTAAGTGAATTGAGTGGGGTTGTGTAGCGCCTGGTACGAGAATAATTGCGAGTTGCAGGAAAATAAGCTCAAACTTGATTTTCAATTACAAACTAACATGGAAGCATGGAAGTTTCAGAAGTTTATATCCATTTTTAATTGCTTTTCTGAACACGATAGTTATAATATGCTTTCGGAAATTTCAGTCTATAGAAAGTTGGATATTGTACCCTGAATATAAAACAACACTGCTACTAACCGGTAACGTAATGGAAGGTGTATTTGATTTTATGGCGACTATTTACATACAAAGCAACTAATAATTAAACGTACTTAAAACATTAAAGCATGAAAGCTTTAAAAATGGCTACATTCAATAAACATATTGGGTAAATTGAATTTCATTATTTAAGAAAGAAACACATAAAAGCACATACGCGCAACCATCAGTTACGCCTTTGACTTAAAATCTAAAATGTCTCTTAGGAGAAGTAAATACCGCAATGAAGCAGCAGAAACAACAGAACGTTTTCTATGCGACTGCATGGCTCAAGTCTGCAAAAGGCTCAACTACATTGAATGGGTGACCTTAACACCCCAAGAAATAGGTAAAGCTCCCAAAAAGATAGTAGACTACATAAAAAAACTTTTTTGGCAACTATTAGAACTAAGTGAAGATTGTAACCTGTGATGAGCACTGATAAACACACTTGGAGAACCCAAATCACCACAAAACATTTTTTAATGTGTTGTGGTGATTTGTGTTCTCCAAGTGTGCTTATCAGCTATCAGAAAAAAGGGTCATGCCCAAAAAGCCATTGGGGTCCTAGCGCTGAGAAGCCAAAGGCCTATATGACTTATTAAACAGTCTAGTCTAATCTAATCTAGGAGAAGTAGAAAAACTAAATAACCGGAAGCGAACAACAACTACTCTGACCTAACCTGACATTCTTTTCCATAATGTATAAGGTATAATGTATAATGTATGATGTATGATATATGATGTATGGTATATGATGTATGATGTATGATGTATAATGTATGATGTATAATGTATAATGTACAATGTACAATATACAATATACAATGAACAATGTACAATGTACAATGTACAATGTACAATGTACAGTGTACAATGTACAGTGTACAGTGTACAATGTACAATGTATAATGTATAGTGTGTAATGTATAATGTACTATGTACAATGTATGATGTACAATGTACAATGTACAATGTACAATGTACAATGTACAATGTAAAATGTACAATATACAATGTACAATGTACAATGTATAATGTACAATGTACAATGTACAATGTACAATGTATAATGTATAATGTATAATGTATAATGTATAATGTATAATGTATAATGTATAATGTATAATGTATAATGTATAATGTACAATGATCAATGAACAATGAACAATGTACAATGTAAAGTGTACAATGTACAATGTACAATGCACAATGCACAATGTACAATGTACAATGTACAATGCACAATGTACAATGTACAATGTACAATGTACAATGTACAATGTATAATGTATAATGGACAATGTACAACGTAGAATGTACAATGTACAATGTATAATGTACAATGTATAATGTACAATGTATAATGTACAATGTATAATGTACAATGTACAATGTATAATGTATAATGTATAATGTATAATGTATAATGTACAATGTACAATGTACAATGTACAATGTACAATGTACAATGTATAATGTACAATGTACAATGTACAATGTACACTGTACAATGTACAATGTATAATGTACAATGTATAATGTATAATGCATAATGTATAATGTATAATGTACAATGTACAATGTACAATGTACAATGTATAATATATAATGGACAATGTACAATGTAGAATGTACAATGTACAATGTGCAATGTATAATGTACAATGTATAATGTACAATGTATAATGTACAATGTACAATGTACAATGTACACTGTACAATGTACAATGTATAATGTACAATGTATAATGTATAATGCATAATGTATGATGTATTATGTATAATTTAATGGGCATGTCCATGTACGTCCACTACAAGTAAACAATAAACAACATAACCCAATCAACGAAAAAGTCTGCACGCTGAACTGCGTTATGGTAGTGAATTTTCTTGGAAATGGTCTGCCACCAAACACTTTTTTTTAATTAAGTGCTTATAACTTTTTTTTTATGTAACGTAGAGATCTAAATTTTAGTACATAGTTTCCTTTTTATAACGCAAATCTAAATACCGGATTTGGTTTTCATATCTTTATTATTTTCGGAGATAAAAAAATGTTTCTAAAGGAAACCCAACATTTTTTTCGGAAAACGTAATCTGATTTTCCTGGCTAACGAACTTATCCAAACCACTAACAACTACCTGCCAAATTTCATCAAAATTGGGATATTATTTTTTTAGTTATCGACGTGATACATATGCAGGTGTCCCACGGAGGGTGTACCAGCGAATGTCTGGGGTTAAGGCACACTAATACGTATCGATTTAACCCACATGTATGTTATGCGATTCTTTGTAGTTTTCGAGATGATTTTTTTAATTTAATTTTCAGATTTTGTTACATTGTTAACGGTTTTATTAGTGAATTTTTTTAAAAAAAAATTCACTAATGAGGAGATCCCGACTTTTGAATTTTGAAAAAATTTATTCAAATGAGCGCTATTTAGGACCCCTGGAACCCAAATACGAAGTCGGTTTCAGACTTTATATGCCCCCCAGAACACATAGCCGGGGTCAGTTTCAATTTTTATATGTTTATATATATATATATATATATATATATATATATATATATATATATATATATATATATATATATATATATATATATATATATATATATATATATATATATGTATATATATGTATCACACCGATAACTCAAAAAATAATAAGCCGATTTTGATTAAATTTGATGAATAAATTCCTTTGGCAAATGGCTTGGATAAGTTCGTTAGCCAGGAAAATCTGCCCAGGTTTTCTTGGAAAATTTTGTGTTTTCTTTCGAAAAAAAATTATATCTTCGGAATTAACAAAGTAAGGGCAACCAAATTTGGTACACTGGTTTATATCCTTATAAGTAAGTTACACACCAAAATCTAGCTATGTAGGTCAAAAGATAAAAAAGTTATAGGCATTTAAAGAAAAATTAATTGGGGTTTTCCTCAAAACGTCAAAGTTGAGATTTAAAACGCCAAAATCGGCAACATTTAGGCAAATAACTTGAATCTAATACGGGCTATGGAAATCAAATGTCTCAAGAAGAATGTTTTACAAACCCTGAAGTCTTAGTTTCAACCGTCATTGTCCTTCATTTTACTAAAATGTTTCCAGAAAATTCATTTCAAATAGACCCTTTCTCTGATGCTTGGCAGTAGTCTTTAGCTATAGAGTTTATCGTTTAATGGTATATAATTTTTGTCGAATTTTTGTCAAAAATCAATAAAGCTCAATATATCCGTTATTATACAAGATATAGGCTGGCCCATAAGTCGTTGGTGATACAAATTTTCTTTTTTTTTTAATCAAACACGCCTTATTTTCCATCGAAATATAATATATATATATATATATATATAATAATAATGCATGTTTGTAAGAAAAGAAATTCTGGATGCAGCAAGTGCGTTATGGTAGCGAATTTTGATCAAATGCTTCATATTGGAATAGCCCAATTTCCTATTAACCTATAAGGTTGACCAAGAAACGAGTTTTTCCGGGAACACTTTAAGTTTACTTTTGGATATTTTTGTACATTTTCACACAAAGTTATTTTTATGAAACATGGCACATTGTTTTTACTATATAGGTTATACTGGTAACCAAAGTTGATGCCTGCTTTCTTAAAAAGAAAACACACATATTTACAATAAAAACATTTTTATGAAAATTCACTACCATAACGCACTTGCTGCGTCCAGAGTTTTTTTCAAACATTTTCTAGGGGGTGTCTCTCATTTTTTTTCTCTGTCAGTATTATTGGCAACATATGTACTCGCCTGTAAAAATAAAAGAAACCCAAATTCTAACTCCTAATAGGTCACAATTTGATCACAAGTTAAATTTTCTTTAAAGGAATTGACCAACTTGAAAAATAAAATATCTATATCTTTAAAAAAAAAATCTTTTTCGTTTTTAAGTCTTAAGACTCTTAATTTAAATTTTAGTAGCAGATCAGGTTGTTTTTGTTGCTCTAACTTGATTAAACCATTCCATACTTAATACAGCCGTACAAACTTTTCATGTGACTTCATAAGTGTTGTTTTCTTCTCCACAACCTGTTTCGTTTGTTACGGCATCGTCAGGCAAAAGAAAATTTTCTTTGTCGACCCGTAAAAGAAGCCTAAGTTTATATTTAGCTGAGATTGATACATTTTAATTTATTGCATTAGCAAGCAAATTTACTTACCCACTTTTTAGCAAATTTCCTTGAAAGAAAAACTTGTTATTAATTTTTTTTCAAAGAAAAATTTGTTTGGGATTCTTGTATAAAAGAATATTTACCGTAGTTTTGAAGGAACATCTTTTTACGAAATTCGCAAAAAATGATGTTTTACAGAATTTTCGTGCAAAAAAATACCAGCTCAAGGAGATTTTTATAAAAAATATTTTTCCAATCTTTTACGTAAAAATGTTTAACCTATTTTTTTAGTAGTACTATTATTTTGCAAATTTTCATAGAAACATTTTTTATCGGACTTTTGTAAACAATTTTGTTAGCACATGCATCTGTTTTTTTAATTTCTGCTGCAAACACTTTGTTCACTTTTTTATCGAATTTGCATAGAAAAAATTCGTTTGCCACGAGTTCGAGACTGATACATTGGAAAAATGTTCTTCAAGTTGTAACCATAAGACAGTGAACTGTGTGCACTGTCATAAAATATATATATATATATATATATATATATATATATATATATATATATATATATATATATATATATATATGATAATGAAGATTCGTTCTATGAGAATTCATTACTATAACCCTTGCTGCGTCCAGACTTTTTTTGATTTCAAGGATTTGAAAAGCACGAATGTTGCCTTATCTTTTTTGAGTGCAGGTTTATTTTTAACAACCCAATTGTTAAGCCTTTTGAAGTTTTCGTCAGTATCAATCACAATGCCTCCAACATAAGGTACAGCCCTCAGAAAGTTGGTATCATCGCCGCATAGGATGTGGCTGTTCTTTTTTTTTATCTGGATTAATGTTGTCTTCAGAGCTATACGCTAGATACTGTAGTAAGCTGATGAAGTAGATAATGTACAACGTAGTACTCGTAATTCCATACCTTGACCGTGAACCTATTAGGATCTCATAATTTATACAGTCAAAGGCTTTAGAAAACCCCACAGAAACTACCAAAGCGATCTCCCTTTTATCAATGTACTCGACAATTTTCTCCACAGATTCAACAATTGTAGTTTCACCACACCGTACTTGCTGGAAACTGTGTTGATATGTTGGAAGAAGTTTATTATCAGCAAGGTAAGTTTTGATATTGTTATTGGCTTTTTTCTGAATGTTTTTGCAAAAGTGGGTGTTAACCTGATTTGCCTGTAGCTTGAGTAATTTGTGGGTTTACTTTTTAGTAAGTTTTCTCTAAAAAAATTCGCCAATGAGGATATCTAGACTTTTGAATTTTGAAAAAATGTCTTCAAAAGAGCACGAACTATGTCCCTAACAATAATAAGTTCGTTATCCAGGAAAATGAGCCCAGTATTTTCCGGAAAGTTTGCATTTTCTTTCGGAAAATTTTTATATCTCCGGAAATGACAAAGTTATAGCAACCAAATTTGGTTCGCGGCTTTGTACCATAAAAGGTAAACTATGTACCAAAATTTGGACCTGTAAATTTAAAGACAAATATTATAGGCATTTGAAAAAATGGGCTTTTCCTCTTAATTATTAGCGATTTTTTTTTAATTCGCTAATGAGGAGATCTGTGTTTATATATATATATATATATATATATATATATATATATATATATATATATATATATATATATATATATATATATATATATATATATCCGACCGATAACTCAAAAAATAATGAACCAATCTTGATTAAATTTGGTGAGTACCTTCCTTTTGCAAGTGGCTTGGATAAGTTCGTTATCCAGGAAAATCGGACCAGGTTTTCCCAGAAAATTTTGTGTTTTCCTTCTAAAAAAATTCATATCTCCGGAAATAATAAAGTAAGGGCAACCAAATTTGATACGCGTGTTTGTATTATAAATAGTCAACTCTGTACCGATTTAGGTCTCTAGCTTTAAAGACAAAGAAGTTATGGGCAGTTAAAGAGACAAATTTTGGAGTTTTCCTCAAAACGTCAAACTCGCAATTTTAAACGTCAAAATTGGCAATGTTTAGGCAAAGAACGTGAAACAAATACCGATTGTGAAAAGAAAATGTTGCAAGAAGAGTGTTCTGCAAACCCTTAAGTTTCAGATTCAACCGTCATGCCCTTCATTTTACTAAAATATTTACAAAATATCCATTTCAAATAGACCCTTTCTTTGGCTGTCAGTTTAGTTAAGTTGGTGCCTTTTTGGATATCTATTTGTAGGTTTAGTGAAGTTTATGGTTTAACGGTCTATAATTGTTTTTAAGCTAATTTTCGTAGAACAAATTCGTTAATGCATTTTTGCATTTTCTATCGAAATATGATGCGTTTGTAAGAAAAAAATCTGGACGCAGTAAGTGCGTTTTGGTAGCGAATCTTCGGTAAATTTGCAATTTAGCTCCCGAACGCTTTTCAAAAAACTGTTTTCAGAAACCTGCCTAGGGCCCCCCTGGATCCACAAACCCCTAGAAAAATTTCTTGTTCACACCCCCAAGGAAGTTACGGGACCAAGAGTGAGTAGGGGTGTATAGTTTTTTTAGCTAATTTTCGTAGAACAAATTCGTTAATGCATTTTTGCATTTTTTATCAAAATATGATGCGTTTGTAAGAAAAAAATCTGGACGCAGTAATGGCGTTTTGGTAGCGAATTTTCGGTAAATTTGCAGTTTATCTCCCGAACGCTTTTCAAAAAACTGTTTTCAAAGACCTGCCTAGGCTCCCCCCTGGATCCACAAACCCCAAGAAAAATGTCTTGTTCACACTCCCCAAGAAGTTATGGGACCAGGAGTGAGTAAGGGTGTATAATTTTTTTTAAGCTAATTTTCGTAGAACAAATTCGTTAATGCATTTTTGCATTTTTTTATAGAAATATGATGCGTTTGTAAGAAAAAAATCTGGGCGCAGTAAGTGCGTTTTGGTAGCGAATCTTCGGTAAATTTGCAGTTTAGCTCCCGAACGCTTTTCAAAAAACTGTTTTCAGAAACCTGCTTCGTCGTATGCAATCCCCCCCTCGTGTGCATACAACCACCCTCGTTGCATAAACCACAAGAAAAACTTCTTGTTCATACCCCCCAAGGAAGTTACGTGACCTTGGGCAAATAGGGGTGCTGTGCGGGGTAGGCAGGGTTTAATGGGGATATGGCTTCAAGCTTTCAAGCAGTTTTTGTATATTTTCAAACCATAAGTAATTTTGATAAAATATAGTACATTGTTTCTACTACATAGGCTATACCGATAATCAGATTGATGCCTGCTCGCATTTGCTATTAAAAACATTTTTATGGAAATTCACTTCCATAACACATTTGCTGCATCCAGACTTTTAAAAAATGTTTATATATTTTCAAACAATAAATTTATTTCGATGAAATATAGTACATTGTTTCTACTATATAGGCAACCAAGTTTGATGCCTGCTTTCATCAAAGAAAGACATTTGCTATTAAAAATATTTTAAAGAAAATTCGCTACCATAACGCACTTGCTGCGTCCCGAGATTTTTTAATTAGCTGCTAACTTTCGGTCGCTGGCGTAACACCGGTATTACAGATCAGGTATATAATTTGAATTTTATATGTTTTAGCAAATTTCTTTGTAAAAAAAAAACAGTCAGTTTTCACAGATTTTTTTGTGTTTCTGCAGAAATCATTGTTTGTAAAATTTTTGTGAAAGTTTGGTAATTTTTTTTTTTTCTAAAATTACTTTATTTCACCACAAAGTACACAAAAATAAAATTAAATTATGATTTCAAAATACATTAGGTGCATATTATACATTTAACATTAAATATAATTACTTCTTAAGAAGTACGAGCTCTACTAAGTAAACTACAATAATCTTCCAAGTTACAGTAATTAATAATAAATGTTTAATAAGTTATTGTAAAAAAATATTTTCAGATTTTCGCGAAAAAATTGTTTTCAAATTTTCATGACAATTTGTTTTGTGACTTTCGTCAAAAACTTGAATAACTATATCTTGGCAGCTGAATAAATAGCTTGAAAAGGTTCGTTGACCACAAAATCGGACCAGTTTTTTCGGGAACATTTTAAGTTTATTTAAGGAAAATTTTTGTACTTCTTCAAACAATAAAGTGATTTCGATTAAATATGGTACATTGTTTCTACTATATGGGTTACACCAAATTTCATACCTGCTTTCATTTAAAAAAATCTCTGGATGCAGCAAGGGCGTTATGGTAGTGACTTTTCATTAAAATGTTTTTAATAGGAAATATATATTTTTTTTAGAAAGCTTCCATCAAATTTGGTTACCAGTATAACCTATATAGGAGAAATAATGTAACATATTTCATCAAAATAAGTTTATTGTTTGACAATATACAAAAATCTTCCGAAAATAAACCTAAAATGTGCCCAAAAAACTGGTTTCCTGGCCAACGAACCTTGGGTTAATAGTAAATTAAGCTATCGAAAGAAACATTTTATGAAAAGTCGCTACTATAACGCAGTTGCTGAGTTCCGACTTTATTTTTTTACAAACATGCATTATCTTTCGATGAAAAATGCAAAAAATGGAATACTATAAGGCGTGTTCGCTTAGGAAAAAAAATTGCATCAGCAGCGACTTATGGGCCACCGGTGATTGTAAAAATAATTTTATAAGATGCAGCTCCAGACATCGTATAATTAACATATTAATTTTTTTATCATATCTTGTATAATAATGGATATTTTGAGCTTTACCCTAGAAATGCGTCACCCTGTATATATGGAAACAGATAAAAACTGAAACTAACCCGGATATGGGTTCTATTGGACCTACTTCGCGCTCATTTAAAGAAATCTTTTCAAAATTCAAAAGTCACTAAAATTGTATCCAACTCTATGAGTGAAATTGTGATGGCCAAAAATAAATATGATTGTAAGAAGAAGAGCATGTCTACATTTGTATTACAAATGTCAGAAAACAAAATACTTATTTACATGTCACTTTGAAAGCAGATCTGACATTTATCAAAATAATTTGTCAGTTGAATATGACATGTACTGTTGCCGTGGACTATCATTATGCACTATTGTATTACGCCTTATAAGGATCTTATTGTTTTTTTGGAATACGAAAGCCTATTTTACTGTAAAAACATTTTTCCATCTCTTAACCTGAAATGGTTTTCGTTTCATTTAACGTTGTTTCCTTATAGCGTCAAAGTACCTTTTAGAATCTAGAAATTATTCTACGTTGTGTGAATTTGTTCGTTGCATACCTAGAATAAATTGTATTTTCCTTTAACTATAAATGATACTTTTAGGTTAATTCCTATATTTTCTGTGCCCAATGTGTTGAATGGATGCGAAACGGGGGAAGGAAATTTCATTTTAAAGTTAAAATGACGAAGAGAACTTCATTCCAGGCACGAGCGTTGTTTCCATTTTTTTTTTAATATTAATAACATTTATAGGTAAATTAGCAGATTAGCGTATTGTTCGTTTTTTTTAAATCAGAAACATGCTTAGAGGAACCCCTTTATGCATTAACCATCAGACAAATGATGTGATCTCAACTCCACAATACAGTTAAGAGACCTAAATTTAATTTGAGGTTCTGTGCAAGGTAAACATGCTACAACGGAGCTAGAAATGCAAACTGTAAAAAACTAACCTTGCAGAAGTCCATAGAATTAAGAAACTACTTACCAACACCGTCTCTCCATAAAAAACTTCCACGTTGCACAATTGAAAAAAAACGCTACATAGTAAGCGTAATCTGATTCCTTAAAATTAAATAAATAACTGAAACTGCTACCAAAGCATCACATAAAGGGTCTATTTTAAATTAATTTTCTGCAAATAATTTAATAAAATAAAGAACAAGCAAGATTGTAGCTGAAACTTAAGGCTTTTTAACTTATTTTATGACATTTACGCTGTATAGCCGTTCATGTAAGTTCTCAATCTAGAACATGTCAATTCTGACGTTTAGAATCGCGACTTTTTTGACTTTTTAAGAATAAAAACTTAAAATCTCATAACTTAGTTTTATTTTAACGTAGAGATTCAAATTTTGTAGCATGGTTTTCTTTTTATGATATAAACCTTCGCACCCAATATGGTTGCCCTAACTTTGTTATTTCCGGAGATATAAAAATTATCCGAAAGAAAACGCAAAATTTTCCGGGAACGGAAACTTATCCAAGCGACTTGCGAAAGGAAGGTACTCACCAAATTTTATCAAAATCGGCGCATTATTTTTTGAGTTAGCGGTGTGACACATAAATATATAAACATATATATATATATATATATATATATATATATATATATATATATATATACAGGGTCGCTGATAAGTCTGGAAACGGTCGATTATCCGGGAAAATATACAAGGTGTCGAAAAAAGTTTTATACAAAAGTTTTTGGGTTCTTCAATGTCTACTAGGCGGTGATAATTTCATTTATACAGGGTTGGTCATACAGGCGTGGCACACCAATATTAATTTTTTTTTTAATGGAACACCCTATATATTATTCGATATTTCAATCCTTCTCTTAATTTTGAGCAACATTTATCAGAAGCATGATGTACATAAACTCAATCGTTTCCGGGTAAAAAAATAAATAAAAATAAACGCTATTGTTTTTAAAATCTATTGGATGAAGAACAAAAATAAATGAAAAGTAGAATATCTCTTGAAAACAATCTGTGAGTGTGAAAAGAACCGGTTGCGATGTTTTTAACATTGTTTGGAATCCTATTTTATAAGATGTTCAAAGTGTTCTCCATTGACCTCCTGACAATAATGAATTCGCTTAACAAAACATTGCACTGCATTTACAAGAGCGTTTTTAGGAATGTTATTAATTTCATGCACAATCCTTGCTTGCAACTCTTCAATATTCTGCGGTCTATTTTGGTGAATTAAATTTTTTACATGACCCCACAAAAAAAAAGTCAAGCGGCGTCATGTCGGGAGACCTAGCTGGCCATTCAATAGTTCCCCTGCGCCCTATCCATCTGCCAGGAAAGGTTTGATTCAGATATTCCCGTACCTCAATTCCAAAATGAGGGGGTGCCCCATCCTGCTGAAACCATATTTCTTCCGCTGGTAGATTTGGGTCGTTATTGTTCGGAAATAATCGACTTACGTCTGGAACAATTGATTCTTGCAAAAGTGTCAAATATCGATCAGAGTTCAAATTACCGTGTATAAAATAAGGTCCTATGATATGTCCACCAATAATAGCACACCAAACATTTACTTTTTGCGGTCTTTGGGTGTGAATTTGTTCCATCCAATGTGGGTTTTCGTCTGACCAGTACCTACAGTTGTGTCGGTTGACTTGTCCATTCAAACAAAATGTAGATTCGTCGGAAAACAAAATGTGGTTGGCAAAGTTAAAATTTTGGCGTAACTTCTCCATAATAAGTTCACAGAACTCGATTCTGCGATCAAAATCGTCTTCACTCAGTTCTTGCAATAAATGAATTTTATATGGACGGAACTTTTCCCGCTTCGTAATCTTTTGAATTGAATATCGACTCATATTGTGATTTAAAGCCAATTGCTGTGCCGAAGTTTTCGGATTTTCCACCACATCCAATATTACATTCAAAGAATTTTCTTCATTTGTAACGGTTACTGGCCTTCCAGTTCTAGGTTTATCCTTGATACCGCCAGTTTCGTGAAAACGATGCAAAGTTTTCGAAACTGTGGATTTGGAGATCGATTCCCGCTCAGGATGCAACTCATTGAACATAATCACCACTTGAGCAAAACTTCGTGTTCTATCACCGTACCCTATCATCATTAAAATTTCGATACGTTCGGTTTCACTTAAACTTGCCATTTTGCACAAAAACTGTTGACACTAAATTACTAATGTTTCAAAACTGTTGACACTGAATGAATGTTTGACATTCGTTGTCCTGGAAACATTTTAAAACAAAAGAATAATACTGCGTTTCTTATGGGCATCTTATCTTATCTTGGGATTCCAAACAATGTTAAAAACATCGCAACCGGTTCTTTTCACACTCACAGATTGTTTTCAAGAGATATTCTACTTTTCATTTATTTTTGTTCTTGATCCAATAGATTTTAAAAACAATAGCGTTTATTTTTATTTATTTTTTTACCCGGAAACGATTGAGTTTATGTACATCATGCTTCTGATAAATGTTGCTCAAAATTAAGAGAAGGATTGAAATATCGAATAATATATAGGGTGTTCCATTAAAAAAAAATTAATATTGGTGTGCCACGCCTGTATGACCAACCCTGTATAAATAAAATTATCACCGCCTAGTATACATTGAAGAACCCAAAAACTTTTGTATAAAACTTTTTTCGACACCTTGTATATTTTCCCGGATAATCGACCGTTTCCAGACTTATCAGCGACCCTGTATATATATATATATATATATATATATATATATATATATATATATATATATATATATATAACCATATAAAGTCTGAAACTCGGATTTGGGTTCCAGGGGTCCCAAATAGCGCTGATTTGAAGAAATTTTTTCAAAATTCAAAAGTCGGGATCTCCTCATTAGTGAATTTTTTTAAGAAAATTCACTAAAAAGACATATTTGATATTAAATTTTTTTATGAAAATTCACTACCATAACGCATTTGCTGCGTCCAGACTTTTTTTAAACGTTGTTTTCATAAGGTCCTCCTTCATTTTAGATGGAACAATACCTCTCGTCAATGAGAGGTTGTATATATCTGATAGTGGTTGGAAACTACGAACTTGCGCTTGAGCGATATACTAGACACCTCGTCTGGCTCTGGGTCCTGCAGAACTAGATGATTTCAGGGCCTATTGCATTCGGAACATCCGTTTGTGTAACAGGTAAAATCTTATTCTGGTGTCCACTTGCGGTGTTGTTTCGCCAATGATTTTTAAAAGGAAAGGTACCATCGTACAAGCAAAACAGCCAAATTTCAATTTCAAACATGGACAATTATTCTAAAAAGTTAGTGGTATGCAACGAAAAACTTGCAGCCCTTGAGCTATATACTTGACACCTCATCTGGTCCTGCAGAATTAAGTTGATGATTTGATGGCATTTATTGCATTCAGAACTTCCTCTCGTGTAACAGTTAAGAATCTGAACTGAGTGTTCACTTGTCGTGTTATTTCTTAAATGAATTTTGAAAGGAAGGGTGCCACGGTATAAGTAAAACACCCAAATTTCAGTTTCAAACATGAACACTTATTCTAAAAACTTCCAGCAACCATATTCCGTGGTAAACCCTGTGTATCAGTCAAAATGAATACCTCAAAAACTTCCTATGCCTCAGAACATACTATCTTAACACGACTTTGTTTCAGACAATAAGAGTACATAAAAAAGTGTACAAAATAACGACGAGTCGATTATCTGATATGATCTCCATTTGTGTAAATCACGTGTTACATGTTTTAGATTTAAATATGATAGATATCTACATAGTATAACATTACTATTGCTTTGGATGTAGATCTGTAGATCTATAATGGGGATATATCTGCATTAATGCAAGTCATTCCTTAACAAAATAACCTCTTAATCTAATAGCTGAGTAATACTAATTCTAATAATATTACAGTATGCGTATGTTAACGTGTGAATTCTCATAGACATGACATAAACAGCTTTACATTTGTTTCATAAATTCGTAATACGAGATACGAGTATGATAAAAAAAAGTTCGAGACGCATCAAGTGTGTTATGGTAGTGAATTTTTATTAAATCCTTCAAATTTGAATAACTCAATTTTATATACACTTAGACAGTTTAATTTTGGTACGTGGCATGATCTTTCTCAAGGCAACATATCCACCAAATTTAATTAAAATAGGTTTGTAATTTTTGGAGAAAAAATTTTTTTTCGAAAGAAAACTCAATATTTAAATAACTCACTTTCCTATAAACTTAGAAAGTTGAGTTTTTGTAAGTAGTAAGGTCTTCTCCCAGGCTCTATATGCGCTAAATTTCATTAAAACATATTTGTAATTTTGGGAGTAAAAAATTTTTTTTAAAGAAAACTCAAAATTTTCCTGGAAAACCTTGTTCCATTTTCTTGGCTAACGAACTCATCCAAGCCATTAATAAAAGAAAGGCACTTGCCAAGTTTCATCGGAATCGGTTAGTTATTTTTTGAGTTAGCGGTTGGACACACACACACACACACACACATACACACACGCACGCACTCACGCACGCACGCACACACAGATATATATATATATATATATATATATATATATATATATATATATATATATATATATATATATATATATATATATATATATATATACATATAAAAATTGAAACTGACCCCGGATATGAGTTCTAGGGGTCCTAGTTCGCGCACATTTGAAAAACTTTTTGCAAAGTCTCACCATCGATACCTCTGTATTAGTGAATTTTTTTAAATAAAAATTCACTAAAATGTAGGAAAGCAAAGAAATAGTGAAAAAATGTAGAAACAGTATGGACGCAGCAAGTGCGTTATGGTAGTGACTTTTCATAGTAATGATCTACATATATATATATATATATATATATATATATATATATATATATATATATATATATATATATATATATATATATATATATATATATATATATATATATATATATATATAGATAATTTTATGACGGTGGAGTATACAGTGTGAAACACACTTATGGAATAAAATTCATTATTCAGCAAGAAATGGTTTTTGCGGAAAACGCTTAGACATGCGACGTTTTTTCTCGTATTTCTGGACCCTTTTGAGCCAATAAAAGATAGTCACATGCTCAGTTTTACAAGCTCGATTGAATATTTAACGGATATTTAGTAAATCAAGGCTTCAGACGACCAATCACAGACTAGGATTCGGGTTGTCCACATGACAACCAAATATTTTGAAGCTGTGATTGGTCGTCTGAAGCCTTGATTAACTAACCGACCGTTAAATATTTAATTGAGCTTTGTAAAACTGGGTGATTTCTCTGTAATATTTAATAGATTTTGTTTAACACACAATATTTTGGTCTTGTGCGCTTCTCTGATCACCAGTGGTACCAACCTTTTTTTTAAATGCTTATAACTTTTTTCCTTTTAACATATGGATCTAAATCTGGACACGTAATTCACATTTTATAATATGAAGCTGCGTGTCAATTTGGTTACCACAGCTTTGTTATTTTCGGAGATAAAATTTATTCCGAAAGGAAACCCAAAATTTTCCCCGAAAACCTGGTCCGATTTTCCTGGCTAAGGAATTTATATATATATATATATATATATATATATATATATATATATATATATATATATATATATATATATATATATATATATATATATATATATATATATACAGGGCTACCATGTTACCATTAGAGTCCCCATCATATGGGTATTTTTTTATTACTAAATTTAAGCAAATTTAGAACTTCGGGACAGTTTTTGCTTTTCACATAATGCAAAATGACATTGACGTTTTTAGTGAATTTTCTTAAAAAAAATTCACTAATGAGGAGATCTCGACTTTTGAATTTTGAAAAAATTTCTTCAAATATGCGCTATTTAGGACCGCTGGAACCCAAATCCGGGTTCGGTTTCAGACTTTATATGTTTATATATATATATATATATATATATATATATATATATATATATATATATATATATATATATATATATATATATATATATATTTATGTGTCACACCTATAACTAAAAAAATAATGGACCGATTTTGATAAAATTAGGTGAGTACCTTCCTTTCGCGAGTGGCTTGGATAAGTTCGTTAGCCAGGAAAATCCGCCGAGGTTTTCCCGGAAAATTTTGTGTTTTCCTTCGAAAAAAATCGAACAAAATTTATATCTCCGGATTTAACAAAGTAAGGGCAACGAAATTTGGTACACGGGTTTATATCATTATAGGTAAACTACCTGCCAAAATTTAGCGCTGTAGGTTAAAAGACAAAAAAGTGACAGGCATTTAAAGAAAAATAAATTTGGGTTTTCCTCAAAACGTCAAAGTCGCGATTTTAAACGTCAAAATTGTTAATATTTAGGCAATGAACCTGAGATTAATATGATCTATGGAAGGAAAATGTCTCAAGAATAATGTTTTACAAAGCCTGAACTCTTCGTCAATCGTCATTGTCCTTCATTTTACTAAAATATTCCCAGAAAATTCATTTCAAATAGACCCTTTCTCTGATGCTTTAGCAGTAGTGTTGGCTATAGAGTTTATCGTTTAATGGTATATCAGTTTTCTGAATTTTCGTAAAAAATCGTTAAAGCGCAATATATCCATTATTATGCAAGTTACAAAAAAAAGTTGTATACATTAATTGTAGGGTGTCTTAAGTTACATCTTAAAAAATATTTCCACAATTACAGGTGGCCCATAAGTCGTTGGTGATTCAAATGTTCTTTTTTTTAGTGAATTTTTTTAATCGAACACGCCCTATGTTTTTGCATTTTGTATTTTCCATCGAAATATAATACATCTTTGTAAGAAAAGTGATTCGAGACGCAGCAAGTGCGTTATGGTAGCGAATTTTCATTAAATGCTTCAAATTTTGAATCAATTTGCTATTAACCTATAAGGTTGACCAGAAAACCAGTTTTTTCGGGAACAATTTAAGTTTACTTTCGGAAATTTTTGTACATTTTCAAACAATAAAGTTATTTTGATAAAACATGGCACATTGTTTCTAATATATAGATTATACTGGTAACCAAATTTGGTGCCTGCTTTCTTAAAAAAAACATATTTGCTATTTAAAAAAACATTTTTATGAAAATTCACTACCATAACGCACTTGCTGCGTCCAGAGTTTTCTTTTATCAATACCTGTTAGTACCTGTCAAATTTGACGTTTAGAAAAAGAAAATACAAATAGCTATTTCTTTTTTAGTGTTCTACACGCCTGCCAAATTTCAACAAATTTTCTTAACCGAACAATTTTTTGGTTTATTCTAATTTAGACAAAATTGGAAAGACCCGTTAAGATCTAGTACACACATCTGCTGAAGTAGTTTTTCTGTTCAAAAATGTTTCTAACTAGATTTTTTCCAATAAAAATCAGATATGCTAAAAAAATTCCTCATGCTTGATGCAAAGCTCCTCTAGTCTGAACATTTCGCAAAAAAATTTGCGCGGCCTATTTTCATCACAATATCAAAAGGTATTTCAGTGGATAAATGCCGTGAACCAACAATAGAGAATCCAAAATGGATTTTCTAATGTTGGTTTATGGAAATGTTGAAACTAAAGGAACTTTGCATCAAGTATGGCATAATTTTTTAGCATATTTGATTTTTTGTTGGAGTAAAAACATTTTTGAACAGAAATAACCACTGCAGCAGATGAGTGTACTACACCTTAACGGTATTTTTCGGATTTTTGTAAATTGGAATGAACCAAAAAATTGTTAGGTTAAGCAAACATGAAAAAATTCAAGATGGTATGAATTAAAGAGAAGGCAAAACAAGTTATCAACATTCTTCAGAGCTGACAATGTTAATTTTGTTCAAAAGGCCTTACCAGCTTGCTGTGTGATTGTAACCGCATGGAACCTTGTCGAAATTATTTTTAAATAGACCCTTTCACTGATGCTTTGGCGGCAGTAGCTTTAGTTAAGTTCATGGTTTAACGGGCTATAATTTTTGGATAATTTTCGTAGAAAAAATTCGTTAATGAGGAGACCGCAACTTTTGAATTTTAAACAGATTTCTTCAAATGAGTGCAAACTAGGCCCCCTAAAATCAATATCCGGGTATAGTTTCATATATACAGGGTCACGCATTTCTACTGTAAAGCTAAATATAATTGTTATTATACAACATACGAAAAAAATTGTATACGTTAATTACTGGAACATGTTATGTTAGAATGCACACTTAAGCAAAGCAAAATCAGTCAATTTGTAAATAAATTATATAGGAATAGTAGTGTTCCAAAGCCTTTCAATTTGTCGCAACTCCTTAGCACTAGAGACTTTGACATTTATTTAGATGTATTTAAACACGTGAAAGATATATGTAAAAACATTTGATGTAAATCTCGTATACAACGTAGATTAAGTTGACCTATTGTTTCCCAACCTATATGTATTACCTGACTTTTACCTAAGGCCCACCTGTGCACGTTTTAAAGTTGCTCTGATCGGCCGCAGACCATGAAGCTATGTGTCCATTGTATATCCCATACATTGTTAAAAAAAATAATAAAAAAAAAAAAAAATTAAAAATTAAAAATAGAAGAAAGTTAAAATATTGAACAAAATAAATGAATAAATAAAATAAAGAATGTGTAGCAGAAAAATAGTGCCAACTGATAACAGAATGATATATACATGTGGGTGTATATATAGGTATATATATAGATGAGTGTATGTAATTACTCTTAGGATTAAGGAATGAGAGAGGAGTGAAAGTGGATTGAAAGGGATAAAAAGAGGAGTGAAAGGGTGCAAGAGATTATCTATAATAACTTGTAAGTAACAAAATGGTTGGCAAAAGTGATATGACACTGAATTTTACGCTGATTTGGACCTACACTCACAGTGATGGAAAACTGGGCGAATGGACACTGATTCCGCAGCCAAAATAATAGTGAAATTAAAAAAAAAAAATTACTGGGTGCATCTTATAAAATTATTTTCACAATCACAGGATCGCCCATAAGCCGTTGAATATGATGCACGTTTGTAATTAAAAAAAATAGAGACGCAGTAAGTGCGTTTTGGTAACGAATTTTCATTAAATGCTTTAAATTTCAATAACACAATTTGCTATTAACCCAAGGTTCGTTGACTACAAAACCAACCAGTATTCTCGGAAACATTTTGAGTTGATTTATGTACATTTTCAAACAATAAGTTATTTTGATATAATATGGTACATTGTTTCTACTATATAGGTTATACCGGTAACCAAATTGATGCCTGCTTGCATTAAAAAGGCATATTTGCTATTAAAAACATTTTTATGAAAATTCACTTCCACAACGTATTTGCTGCGTCCAGACTTTTTTAGCTTTGTATGCATTGATTCTTGTTTGAACATCACTTTTTAGTGAATTTTCTTAAAAAAAATTCACTAATGAGGAGATCCCGACTTTTGAATTTTGAAAAAATTTCTTCAAATGACCGCGAACTAGGCCCCCTAGAACACATATCCGGGGTCAGTTTCAATTTTTATGTGTTTATATATATATATATATATATATATATATATATATATATATATATATATATATATATATATATATATATATATATATATATATATATATATATATATATATATATATATATATATATATATATATATATATATATATATGTATCACACCGATAACTCAAAAAATAATAGGCCGATTTTGACTAAATTTGGTGGAAAAATTCCTTTTGCAAATGGCTTGGATAAGTTCGTTAGCCAGGAAAATCCGCCCAGGTTTTCCCGGAAAATTTTGTGTTTTCTTTCGAAAAAAATTTATATCTCCGGAATTAACAAAGTAAGGGCAACCAAATTTGGTGCGCTAGTTAATATCCTTATAGGTAAGCTACCTACCATAATTTAGCTATGTAGGTCAGAAGACAAAAAAGTTATAGGCATTTAAAGAAAAATAAATTGAGGTTTTCCTCAAAACGTCAAAGTTGCGATTTAAAACGTCAAAATCGGCAACATTTAGGCAAAGAACTTGAATCTAATACGGGATATGGAAATCAAATGTCTCAAGAAGGATGTTTTACAAACTCAAGTCTTAGTTTCAACCGTCATTGTCCTTCATTTTACTAAAATGTTTCCAGAAAATTCATTTCAAATAGACCCTTTCTCTGATGCTTGGCAGTAGCCTTAGCTTTAGAGTTTATCGTTTAATGGTATATAATTTTTGTCGAATTTTCGTAAAAAATCAATAAAGCTCAATATATCCGTTATTATACAAGATATGAAGAAAATTTGTATATATTAATTATAGGGTGTCTTGAGCTACATCTTAAAAAAATATTTCTACAATCACAGGATGGCCCATAAGTCGTTGGTGATACAAATTTTCTTCTTTTTTTTTTTAATCAAACACGCCTTATGTTATTGCATTTTTGAATATTTCAGCGATGCATGTTTGTAAGAAAAAAAATTCGGGACGCAGCAAGTGCGTTATGGTAGCGAATTTTCATTAAATGCTTCAAATTTGAATAGCTCAATTTGCTATTAACCTATAAGGTTGACCAAGAAACGAGTTTTTCCGGGAACACTTTAAGTTTACTTTTGGAAATTTTTGTACATTTTCACACAATAAAGTTATTTTTATGAAACATGGCACATTGTTTTTACTATATAGGTTATACTGGTAACCAAAATTGATGCCTGCTTTCTTAAAAAGGAAACACACATATTTGCAATTAAAAACATTTTTATGAAAATTCACTACCATAACGCACTTGCTGCGTCCAGAGTTTTTTTAAATATCTAGTAAGTGTAAATGTATAAACGCTGCATTAGAAGAAATACTTTATTATTAAAACAAACTTACCTTTAGGGGTTGTGATCGATCGCAGTATCCTTGAAAAACACTACCAATGAAACGTTCATACACAAGAACGCGAAATATACACTATAATAAACACACAACGATGTTAATATCACTTCATTTTCCTAATTTTAATGTAATAAATTAACACTTTCACCCTGCTTCCACTATTCCTAAACAGTTTATTAGCGCTACAACTCGAAGCAACTGCATTTCTTGTATCAACGCGATAAGGTATAATAGTTTTTTTCGTCCACTATGAGTTATTACCATCGCAATGAGTCAGTGTCGTTATCTGCGTTCCTTTTAATTTATTTCAATGTATTAGCAACAACAAATTTAATTTTAAAGTTTTCAAGGAATTTACGTAGAAAAAGTTTGCTACTGAGGAAGTTGCGACTCTCAAACTTTTGAAAAATTTAGTAAAATGAGCTTAAATGGCCGCCAGAACCCATATCCGGGGTCAGTTTTAATTTTTACACGTTTTTATATACACGAGCATATATATATACTATACTTATATTTTTGTATTTGTATTTAAAATTATACATTGTATCATATAAATAAGATATATATATATATATATATATATATATATATATATATATATATATATATATATATATATATATAGAGAGAGAGAGAGAGAGCAAGAGAATGAGAGATTGATATCATATACACAGTGATGCTAGATAAATAATTATTATTTTTAATTTCAACAACACACCACGAGGGCTTAGAGCCTCTATACTATCGTATCGTGGGTGTTGGCAAGGAGAAAAGAGGCAGCTTGTTAATTCTGGACTTAAAGGTTTCGAGGTTCGGAGAAGAAGGAAAAACATGTGCCGGCAAGGAATTCCACAACTTGTAAGTCCTCGGGACAAAAAAGCGGGCATAACAAGATGTTCTATGACTGGTGACCTGGACAGTAAAAGGGTGCATTCGCTCTGTTCCCCTGGTAGATCGGTTGGGGGCAGCAGGTAGGAGAACTATGGAGGAAAGCTCCTCTGAGCAGTGCCCGTGCAGATATCTATAAAAGAGAGAGAGGTCACCAACGGCACGTCGGTGGGCAAGGGATGGCAGCCTTTGGGTGAGCGTAGGGTCACCAATGAGACGTATAGCTCTCTTTTTAATGGAGTCCAGGATAGCGAGTGTAGAAGCAGCAGCGGCACCCCATATGTGGGAGCAGTATTCGAGGTTTGGCCTTATTTGTGAAGTATATAAGGTATAGAGATTAGCTGGTGAAAAGTATTTTGCGAGCCCGGAAGAGGAAACCTAATTTCTTAGCAGCCGCTTCTGCAATTGATGTGATATGTTGGTGCTAATTAATTTCGATCCACAAAAATGCTAACAAGCGAAAAGGACTCATTACTTTGAATAACTTGGTGGTTCATTGTGATGGGTCTAGGGCTGGTGTATCTCTTGTGAGAAAGAAAGCAAGACTGAGATTTGGTGGGGTTGAATTGTACAAGATTTCTACTTCCTCAGTCTAATATTTTTTGGAGATCCACGGAGACAGAACCCTCCATGAATCTGCGACCCTCATCTAATTGGGCTAAAGAGACAGGCTTAGAATATTGTATATTTGAGTGGAGGGTGCTATCGTCCGCGTAACTGTGAACTGGGTCGGATGTGCTAGAGAGGAGGTCATTGATGTGGAAAAGAAACAAAGTAGGGGCTAAAGCTGAACCTTGAGGGACTCCTGCATTAATTGGATACAGTTTAGAGGAATGGCGATCCACAACAACAGAAATGCTCCTGTTGGAGAGGAAATTTGCTGTCCAGGTACAAAGTTTTGGTGGTAGGCTATAGGCCGGAAGTTTATTAAGCAGCGCTGCGTGCCAAACCTGGTCGAATGCTTTGGATATGTCTAGAGCAACAATCTGGGATTCACCGTGTTGTTCCATAGACTTGTTCCAAGAATGGGTGACAAAGGAAAGGAGGTCGGCAGTTGATCTGCGCTGACGGAATCCATACTGCCTGTTGTGGATTAGACTGTGTTTTTCAAGAAATTTTAGTAAATCGGTGTTTATATACACTTTAGAGGCGACTGAAAGGAGAGAAATAGGCCTGTAGTTGCTAGGAAGCGCTTTGAATCATTTCTTGGGGATGGGTTGTACTCGAGCAGTTTTCAAGTTACTAGGGAATATGCCTTTATTGTAAGATATCTAAAACAGACGAGTCAGGACAGGAGCAAGTTCTGGTGCGCATTTTTGGAGAACAATTGCTGGGATCTCGTCAAGGCCAGAGGCTTTCCTGGTATTAAGAGAAGAGGGCATATTTCGTACCTTTTTAGTTTTGAAAATGATATCCGTCATTTAATGCCCGACATTGGGGACTGTTGGTGGTTGAACATTTGGAGGTGGGTTGAGAGTAGAATTGCCGGCGAACAACGGAGCAAAAAGTTCAGCCTTTCCCAGGCCGGCAGAAACAATTTCATCCCCTGAGACAAGAGGTGGGAACGTGCTTTTGCAGAAATTATTCCCAATAGATTTAGCAAGAGTTTAGAAGTGTTTGCCGCCGTTGGAGCTTAAGAGGACTTTGTTCTTGATGTGGTTATTAAACGAGTTTTTTTTGCCTCAGAAAGAATGCGGACATAGCGGTTTCTTGCGTCATTTTTTAAATAAAACTCACCTTAGTCAAAATGTTTATCTTCACAAAGAAGATACAGAGTGTTAAAGTCAATCTTTTGTTTACATTCTCTTGGCATACCTTCGTAATGTTTTTAAATAATAACTTGAAAATCAGCAAGTATAGGACTCTTGCGATGCTGTGTTTAAATGCGTTACATATATTTTGTTGAATTTTGTAGATGGCGCCACCTGCATGATTCTTTATTTTACAAAAAGGTTACATTTTTTTGCAACTTAGCATATGCCAATTTTAATGAAATAATAACAATCTCTAACCATTTTAATTTTGTTTCAATTCGCGAAGCAGTTAGTGTGTTATGGTAGCAATTTTTTTATTAAATGTTTCAAATTGTAACAACTGAATTTGCTGTTAACATAGAAACTTTAATTTTGGCGTATAGTGAGGCCAACCCTGATTTCAGGTTCTAGAGCCAGTAATTCGCGCATTTGAAAATTTTTTTACAAAGTGTCACCATCGATACCTCTCTATTAGCGAATTATTAAATGATATAGGTGATTCATGAAAGAAAATATACCTATGGCACTACATAACAACTAATACTGAAAATAAAATAAACAAAACAACACACGTGATATTTTGTATGTTCGTGAACGAACATATAAAACAACCTTCTTGTTGAAAATTGTTGTTTAAGTCGTCATCAACGACGTCTATTAACTCTAATATGCGTTTAATAAGAGATTGTCTAATATTAAGAAGGATTTATTTTTCTAGACGTCGCTCAAGCCTTTGACATAGTTTGACATGCAGGCCTACTTAACAAACTTCAATGATTTAATTACCCGCTTCCTCTGATACTTCCAGCTAAACACCTGGGTACAAGATGTAGAATGTACTTAGCCACGGTTGGCCCGCAGGGTTTTGCTATCTCCCCCCTGCTCTACACTATATTTGTCGCAGACCTTCCGACGTCTCATCAAAACGTGACATACACACTATACGCAGACGACACCAGCATCCTCAGCAGCTCCATGCAGCCGAGGATAATAACACAACGCCTACAAACTGCCGTAGACGAGTTGCGAAACTAGTATAAGAAATCATGTATAGCCATAAACCCCGATAAATGCTCAACAGTCTTATTTTCCAAGAGGTAACCCACACCTTACGATCACATATCCTTAAGACAGCAGTCACTGACAAGACTCCGCCAAAGACCTCGGGGTTATCCTCTTCGATGTTCATCTCCAAGTTCTTTCCACTTCTTAACAGAAACCCGAAATTATCAATGAACAATAAACTGCTCCTGTACAGTCATAATCCGGCCAGCGTTGACCTATCCATCTCTTGCATGGGGCACTGCATCCGACAGACACACATCAATACCCTTCAAATAGTCCAATACTGAGAATGGTTACCGGAGTGCCATTGTTTGTCAGAAACAGTCAGATTCACTATGATCTGAAAATGTCCTCCAGAGCTTATCCGGACCCGGTAATGCCCCTGTGGCAAACAGAATGAAAAGAGTCAAAATCCCAATGTCATGTGTGAAGCCATTCCGACGGAGGTATCGACCAAGGTCTGGTACTCCAGGAGTGGGGGTTTAGTGGCTGCGAGTCTCATACTACCTCAATTTCCTACATACTGCTATGTGTGAGCGAGTGTGTGCATAATGGATTCCCGCTCCTGGTTCCAAAAAATAGCCAATTCTGCACGAGAGTATACCACCCCCCACCCCCCCGTGCTAAAGACACTAAAATCTTCCAAAACCGAGTCTAAACTGTGGACTGAAAAAAAGCCTTGAAGCAACTGGCTACGAACACCACAGTTACTTTGTTGTTGGTGCCAGGGCATCAAGCCATTGAAGGAAATGAGGAAGCAGATAGTTTTGCAAAAGGGCAACAACAACACCATTTTATAGTTCACAGCCATATTGTGGACTAACAAAAGCCATGTAAAAAATGAACTTGATACTTGGGATAAGAACAAAATGCTTTCATACTGGCGGAAAACGCCAGGCTTAAGGAGAAGTCTGAAGTGTTTCTTAATATGAACAGAATAATTGAGAATAACTACAGGACATTTGACAGGACAGTAACGTATCACTTTATGAAGATGGATAAGGTGTACAGTGAAAACTGCAGATACTGTACTGAAGCAGCAGAAACAACAGAGCACTTGCTATGCGACTGCTTGGCTCAGTCCCGCAAAAGGTTATATATATACATATACTATACTTATATTTATGTATTTGTATTTAACATTATACATTGTATCACATAAATAAGATATATATATATATATATATATATATATATATATATATATATATATATATATATATATATATATATATATATAGAGAGAGAGAGAGAGAGAGAAAATGAGAGAGAGGGTGATATCATATACACGGTGATGCTACATAAACCAATTTAATAAAACTCACCTTAGTCAAAAATTTATCTTCACAAAGAAGATACAGTGTGTTAAAGTCAATCTTTTATTTACATTCTCTTGGCATACCTTCTTAATTTTTTTTAATAATAACTTGAAAATCGGCAAGTATAGGACTCTTGGCATGCTGTGTTTAAATGCGTTACATATATTTTGTTGAATTTTCTAGATGGCGCCACCTGCATGATTCTTTATTTTACAAAAAGGTTACATTTTTTACATCTTAGTATATGCCAATTTTAATTAAATAATAACAATTTGTAACTATTTTAATTTTGTTTACATTTGCGACGCAGCTGGTGCGTTATGGTAGCAATTGTTTATTACATGCTTCAAATTTGAATAAGTGAATTTGTTCTTAACGTAGAAAGTTTTGTTTTGGTGTATAGTGAGGCCTCCATCGGGCGAAAGTGTCTACAAAATGATTTTGTTATTTTTCAAGATACAATTTTTTAATTTTTTTTCTGAAAAACTGGTCCGATGTGGCTGGCTGACTAACTCATCTAAGCTATTAAAAGAAGAATCAAACGTGCCATGTTCCATCAAAATCGGTTAATAACCTTTTGAGTTATGGGTTGGGTACCTATATCATACCATATCATATATATATATATATATATATATATATATATATATATATATATATATATATATATATATATATATATATATATCTGTGTGTGTATATGTGTGTGTAAACATAAAAAAACTAAAACTAACCCTGGTTTCGGGTTCTAGGGCCACTACTTCGCGCATTTGAAAAAAATGTGTACAAAGTCTCACCATTGATGCCTCTCTATTAGCGAATTATTAAATAATATAGGTGATTCATGAAAGAAAGTATACCTATGACACTACATAACAACTAATACTTAAAATAAAATAAACAAAACAACACATGTGATATTTTCTATGTTCGTTTATGGGAACGAAGATAGAACACAACCTTCTTGTTGAAAATTGTTGTTTTCACGTAAAAAATTCTTTAAGTCATCACCAATGACCTCAATCAACTCTATTATGGATTTAATAAGTGATTGTCTAATATTAAGTAGGATTTATATTTCTAGACGTTGCTCAAGCCTTTGACATAGTTTCACATGCAGGCCTACTCAACAAACTTCTATCATTTAATTACCCGCTCCCTCTGATACTTCCAGTTAAACACCTGGGTACCAGATTCAGAATTTACTTAGCCACGGCTGGCCCGCAGGGTTTTGCTATCTCCCCACTGCTGTACAGTATATTTGTCGCAGACCTTCAAACACGCCTACAAACTGCCGTAGGCGAGTTGCGAGACTGGTATAAGAAATCATGTCTAGCCATAAACCCAGATAAGTGCTCAGCAGTCATATTTTCTAAGAGGAGACCCACACCTCACGATCACATGTCCTTAGACAGCAGTCTAGTTCCCTGGCAAGACTCCGCCAAATACCTCGGGGTTATCCTCGACAGACGCGTAACATGCCCGAAAGAAAACTTCGATGGTCATCTCGAAGTTCTTTCCACTTCTTAACAGAAACCCTAAATTGTCCATGAACAATAAACATAAGCAGTTTATTGTTCATGGACAATTTAGGGTACAGTCATAATCCGGCCAGCGTTGACCTATCCATCTCTTGCATGGGGCACTGCAGCCGACAGACACACATCAATGCCCTTCAAATAGTCCAATTCTGAGAATGGTTACCGGAGTGCCATTGTGCCAGTCAGATTCACTATGATCTGAAAATGTCCTCCAGAGCTTATCCGGACCCGGTAATGCCCCTGTACAGAATAAAAAGAGTCAAAATCCAAATGTCATGTGTGAAGCCATTCCTACGGAGGTATTGACCAAGGTCCGGTACTTCAGGAGTGGGGGTTTAGTGGGTGCGAGTCCCATACTACCTAAATTTCCTACATACTGCGATGTGTGAGTGAGTGTGTGCACAATGGATTCCTGCTCCTGGTTCCAAAAAAGAAGTAGGATTTCGCCATTTCTAAGCATCTCAGCAGCATTGAAAACTATTAGCCATTATTCTGCACGA
The DNA here is from genome assembly GCA_964006375.1 of Tillus elongatus. NCBI lineage: Eukaryota > Metazoa > Arthropoda > Insecta > Coleoptera > Cleridae > Tillus > Tillus elongatus. Next base: position 132,243,006 of record OZ023264.1, read on the forward strand.
GAGTATAAACACCCCCCCCCCCCTTACTAAAGACTCTGAAATCTTCCAAAACCGAATCTAAACTGTGGACTGAAAAAAGCCTTGAAGTAACTGGCAACGAACACCAAAGTTACTTTGATGTGGGTGCCAGTGCATCAAGACATTGAAGTAAATGAGGAAGCATATAGTTTTGCAAAAGGGCAACAACAACACCATTTTATGATTCAAGGCCATATTGTGGACTAACAAAAGCCATGTAAGAAATGAACTTGATACTTGGGATGAGAACAAAATGCTGTCATACTGGCGGAAAACGCCAGGCTTAAAGAGAAATCTGAAGTGTTTCGTAATATGAACAGAATAATTGAGAATAACTACAGGATATTCCACAGGGCACTTTTCAGTAACGTATCACTTTATGAAGATGGATAAGGTGTACAGTGAAAACTGCAGATACTGTACTGAAGCAGCAGAAACAACAGAACACTTGCTATGCGACTGCTTGGCTCAGTTCCGCAAAAGGCTCAAATAGCTTGGAGGGGTGGCCCTAAGACTTCAAGGAATAGGGAAATAGCCCAAAAAGATAGTAGACAACATATAAAGTCTGAACTTTTTGGGCAATTATTGAGAATAAAGAGTCGTGCAAAAAAGACATATTGTGGACGCCACACTGAGAGGCAAAATAGCCTATACGGCACACTAAACAATCTGCAAAAGGCAAATACGATACTTACCTTAATGTATGTCTCATCACATATCAGAGTTATAGGTAACAAAATATTTTACAAGCTAGCTAAAGATGCTACTACCACGCCAGAAAACAATTTCTAGGATTAGGTACATATTTGACTTTAAGGCAGTTTTGAGAAAAACTAGGCAAATGGAATGAAGAATGGTCGTTCAGAAATAACAAGCAAAGAAATTAAATTAAACTCGATGTATACGAAAATTGTTTATTTGGCATCGAAGAAAAGAGCACGACATTGTAACAAGATTAAGACTGGGACAGACAATATATACCTACAACCACATCTTTGAGGAGGAGGTTGCACGTGTGTGTGCGTTGTGTGACAATTATCGACGTGAAATATATCTTAATAAACTGCCCGAAATTATGAGGAAGCAAGAATGCGTATCTATGTTCTGCACCCCATAAAAATACTCCCTTAATTCGAGTAATGAAGCTACTAGAAAAATATTGTGAAATTTTTAAAATACATTGAGTTAATTGACAGCGCATAGTTTGTTGTATTGGTTATTAAGAATAAGCTGCTAATGAGCCTTAGTGGTTCTTCAAGTGTCGCTAATTTAGTGGAGGCACAGGAACCACCATTGAGCATCAGACACGAATACCTGTCAATAAAAACCGTGTTAAAACTAAAATATTACAAAGAGATGCAATAGCACATCTAACTAAAGAAACCTTGGTAAACAAATATTGGGAGAAAAAATACCTACCACTACTTGTAAATGCCTTTATGGAAACTGCAACGCAAGATTCAGTTATTAAAACTTTCAGAAAAGTACCCAATATACAATATTAATTCCAACTGCATAATACAACAAAAACTCGGGACGCAGCAAGTGCGTTATGGTAGTGAATTTTTATTAAATGCTTCAAATTTAAATAACTCAATTTTCTATAAACTTAGAGAGTTTAATTTTAATACGTAGTAAGGTCTTTCCTAAGGCAATATATCCGCAAAATTTAATTAAAATAGCTTTGTAATTTTCGAAGAAAAAAATTTTTTTGGAAAGAAAATTTAAAATTTGAATAACTCAATTTTCTTTAAACTTAGAAAGTTGAATTTTGATACGTAGTAAGATCTCTCCCGATGCAATATATATAGTAAATTTCATTAAAACAGCCTTGTTACTTTCGGAGAAAAAAAATTTTTTGAAAGAAAACTCAAAATTTTCCCGGGAAACCCCGTCCGATTTTTCTGGATAACGAACTCATCCAAGCCATTAATAAAAGAAAGGCACTTGCCAAGTTTCATCGAAATCGGTTAATTATTTTTTGAGTTATGAGACGGATATATATATATATATATATATATATATATATATATATATATATATATATATATATATATATATATATATATATATATATATATATATATATGTGAAAACTGCAGATACTGTACTGAAGCAGCAGAAACAACAGAATACTTGCTATGTGACTGCTTGGCTCAGTTCTGCAAAAGGCTCAAATAGCTTGGAGGGGTGACCCTAAGACCTCAAGAAATAGGTAAAATTGGCCAAAAAGATAGTAGACAACATATAAAGTCTGAACTTTTTGGGTAATTATTGAGAATAAAGAGTCATGCAAAAAAGACACATTGGAGACGCCACACTGAGACGCAAAATAGACTATACGGCTCACTAAACAATCTGCAAATCCACAAGCTCTTGACGGACTCAAATAGCTCTCCCACAGAAGGCTAATACGATACTTACCTTAATGTATGTCTCATCACATATCAGAGTTATAGGTAACAAAATATTTGACAAGCTAGCTAAAGATGCTACTACCACGCCAGAAAACAATTTCCAGGATTAGGTACACATTTGGCTTTAAGGCAGTTATTGAGAAAAAATAGGCAAATGGAATGAAGAATGGTCGTTCGAAAATAACAAGCAAAGAAATTAAATTAAACTCGCTGTATACGAAAATTGTTCCTTTGGCATCGAAGAAAAGAGCACGACATTGTAACAAGATTAAGACTTGGACACACAATATATACCTACAACCACATCTTTGAGGAGGAGGTTGCACGTGTGTGTGTGTGCGTTGTGTGACAATTGTCGACGTGAAATATATCTTAATAAACTGCCCGAAAGTATGAGGAAGCAAGAATGCGTAACTATGTTCTGCACCGCATAAAAAACTCCCTTAATTCGAGTAATGCAGCTGTGTAGGGAGCGGAGGATAATTTGAGGAATAACTCTTCGAACTAAGCGTATTTGGACATTGGTAACGGTTTAATTATAAATTTAATAACTCACAAAAATCAACATTAATACTATTAACAAAACTGAATGAACTTGACATGGACTGTTTACATCGTGAATCTTAATTGAACAGTGTTTTTATGTTTACATAATTAAATCACAAGTATCGCATCGTTACATCTTAAGCAATCTAAATTAACTGTCTACATCGTAAGAACTTATTTAACTGATCTCATTCTCCTTCTTTCATGTTTACTAACCATACTACTTAAAGTTTCTTCGATAGTTTGCGACCTTCCAAATTGCCGACTTTAGCTTTCCTTGGTACCTTGTACGTTGCGAATTTACTTTGTTTACTGTTTACATACTAAATGTGATATTTTCAGTGTCAATCGATACAATTCTGACCTCTAATTATTTGCAATATTGACATTCCTTCCTGTAAAGAATTAAACTGAACTAATTTTACTTATTATTTTAGTGTTTTTAACAATTATGTTTCTACGCCTATTACGGGCCTTCTGCCAACCTTTACTGTTCTCTGAACAGCAGCTACGAGAAAAAAATTGTGAAATGTTTAAAATACATTGAGTTAATTGACAGCGCATAGTTGTATTGGTTATTAAGAACAAGCTGCTAATGAGCCTTAGTGGTTCTTCCAGTGTCGCCAATTTAGTGGAGGCACAGGAACCACCATTGAGCATCAGACACGAATACCTCTCAATAAAAACCGTGTTAAAACTAAAATATTACAAAGAGACGCAATAGCACATCTAACTAAAGAAACCTTGGTAAACAAATATTGGGAGAAAAAATACCTACCACTACTTGTAAATGCCTTTATGGAAACTGCAACGCAAGATTCAGTTATTAAAACTTTCAGAAAAGTACCCAATATACAATATTAATTCCAACTGCATAATACAACAAAAACTCGGGACGCAGCAAGTGCGTTATGGTAGTGAATTTTTATTAAATGCTTCAAATTTAAATAACTCAATTTTCTATAAACTTAGAGAGTTTAATTTTAATACGTAGTAAGGTCTTTCCTAAGGCAATATATCCACAAAATTTAATTAAAATATCTTTGTAATTTTCGAAGAAAAAAATTTTTTTGGAAAGAAAATTTAAAATTTGAATAACTCAATTTTCTTCAAACTTAGAAAGTATAATTTTGGTACTTAGTAAGTCATCTCCTAAGGGAACATATATAGTAAATTTCATTAAAACAGCTTTGTTATTTTTGGAGAAAAAATTTTTTTTTGAAAGAAAACTCATTTTTTCCGGAAAAACCCGTCCGATTTTCCTGTATAACGAACTCATCCAAGCCATTAATAAAAGAAAGGCACTTGCCGAGTTTCATTGAAATCGGTTAATTATTTTTTGAGTTATCAGACGGATACATATATATATATATATATATATATATATATATATATATATATATATATATATATATATATATATACAGGGTGTCCGAAAAAAAAAATTACGATGCCCTCTACCGGCTAAACGAAGCAATTTTGGATATAACTAAATCGGCTTAAATCGACCTATTTTGACGTGAGGAGTCTGCTGTCAAACGTTGTACACGTATTTTCCGGACAGCCTGTATATATATATATATATATATATATATATATATATATATATATATATATATATATATATATATATATATATATATATAAACATATAAAAATTGAAACTGACCCCGGATATGGGTTCTAGGGGTCCTAAATCGCGCTCATTTGAAAAAAATTTTGCAAAGTCTCACCATCGATACCTCTCTATTAGTGAATTTTTTTAAATAAAAATTCACTAAAAATTCGGGACGCAGCAAATGCGTTATAGTAGTGAATTTTCATAATAATTGTACACTATTAGTAAGATATATTATTAAAACTAATTATTTAAATTTAAATAGACCTTAGAGAACGGTTTTAGAGTCCCAGTTAGCGATTATTTGAAAAACATTATATTTTATATGGAGCAAAAAAATTAAAATTTGGTCTTAGATATAATATGTAAGTACTGCAAGTGTCTTTAAAAAAATTGTGTTACAAATTTCATTAAGGTTACAAAAGATTTTTAGAAAAAAATTAATTATTTACAAAGGGAATGTATCTGTCATTGATGATTATAAATATGGCAGGTATCATTCCTTATTAATTGCTTGTATGGTTTAGTTTTAGTCAACCCAGCCAGTTTTTGCAAACAATAAATAACAAAAAAGGTTTATTAAAACAAATGTGTAGTTATACGCGAAGCTCATTATGTTATTTTTCTTTAATTTAGTACCCACCCAAAGTCCATTGATATTTAAAGAAGTAGTTTTAATAATACATCTTACTAATAGTGTACAAGCTTAACACACAACATATGCCCAGTAGAACGGGTATATAAATTTAAATATTTAGGCACGTGGCTGTGTGAAAACTGGACGTCTGAAACGGAAATCAAATGCCGAATCGAAATGGCCCGAAACACATTTATGAAATTCAGGAAAGTTCTTACCAACATTGTGTGGTCAGTGTTACTATATGGTGTGGAGGGCTGGACGCTGAAAGTGAATACCATGGATAGACTTGAAGCCTTCGAAATGTGGGCATACAGACGTATACTGAAAGTCCCATGGACGGCCAGAAAAACAAACGAGGAGATCCTAGGAACGGTTAAAAGAGAACGTGATCTATTCAACACCACCAAGCGCAGAAAAACAGCATATCTGGGCCACGTAATACGGAATGAAAGATACCAATTCCTACAATTAGTAATCGAAAGAAAGATAGAGGGGAAGAGAAGAGTTGGGAGAAAGAGGATGTCATGGCTCAAAAACGTGAGACAATGGACAGTACTAAAAACTGTAGGAGACCTATTCAGCGCTATCAGAAATAAGGAAGAATGGGCACATGTAATCGCGAATATACATTAATAGATAAGCATTAGAAGAAGAATAGTGTACAATTCTTATGAAAATTTACTACTATAACACACTTACTGCTTCATGAAATTTTTTATTTATAGTATACATTGGCATGCTGAAATTTAGCACTTTTCGACGCAAACTTTGTCCCGGTATTAGGAAAGAAATGGTCCAAGGCTGACAATTTACACAATTGTTAGTTGCTTGTACATTGTACACATCTCTATCTATAACATTTTGTGTAAACTAGAGCTATCATGACAACATACTACCTGGTCCTGCACCGAGATGGCGTCCATGTCGCATATCTCACAATGCTCTCCAGGCTGACATCTTGCAACAACTTCCACTGTTTAGATTTTTATCTACGATTTATTTAAATAGACTAGCAGTACAGATAACGTCATCTGTCTTTGTCCAACATAGTAGATATTGCATTACAGAATCCCAAAATTGGTCTAAATCAGTGAAGTATGTTTTGAGTTATCGGTCTGATACATACATACATATATATATATATATATATATATATATATATATATATATATATATATATATATATATATATATATATATGTATATATATATATATATATATATATATGTATGTATGTATATATAATGTATATATATATATATATATATATATATATATATATATATATATATATATATATATATATATATATATATATATAAATATTTTAACTGACCATGGAAATGGTTTCCAGAGGCCCTAATTCGCGCTCATTTGAAGTTATTTTCCGAAAGTCTCACCATCGATACCTCTCTATTAGTGAAGTTTCTTGCTGAAAATCCACTAATATAAAAGTCGAAATCCTTCCATATACAGAAATCCCAGCGATAAACAAGAATATTCTGTTTAGTCTTCTAAAAAAATGCTTCACTGGCGCAACTATATTTATACCACAAAGGAATGTTGAAAAATGCTTTACACTTTCACATTGTTCATCTATCTTTACCTCAGAAGCATAGGCAATATTACAAGCACCCAAAACTGCAAAAACAGAAAGAAACATGTGAGTACTTACAAATTTGCAGTCAGTACTAATAACAATCGAAAACTTCTCTCTCGAACAATATAACAACAGTCTTATTTGCCTTATAATGGAGGAAACATATCGCTAGAAACCAATGGAGGAAAAGTCATATTTAGTTGGGTCAAGTCACATACCGAATTATGGGGAAATGGAACAGCAAATACCCTGACAAGACAAGCATCCATTGGTCAGGAATTGTGTCGTAGTACAGCAGGACGTAACTAACACATTTAGAAATAAAAAATACTTTACGGTTTTCTCGACTACAATAACACGACTTAAACCTAATCATGGACGATTTCCAGCTCACCTAAACAAAATCGGAGCTGCTCCTATAGTTATTTGCAAGTGCAACATGAACACCAGAGAATCATATACGTAATTTTCCAATGTCCCTCAAATAAAGAAGCTACCAAAACCCTTTTTAAAGATCTAAATAAGTTAAACATTCATCACCCAATGAATCTCACCACTCTCTTGAGCTATGAAAATAGCAAAATTTACAATAGTCTCGTTTATTTCTTCCGCAAAATTAAGCTAGATAGTTAATAGTCCAACGTACTTAGTGTATCAATTCACACAATATCATCGGCATATGTTATACAGAGTATTCATAATAAATACAGAAACATAACCTTTTGCAATGTATTACCCAATTTGGATTTTGATCGGACCAGCATCTTAAATTTTAGAAAGACATCACTCCATTATTTCTGACAGTAGCTAAGTCAAGATTGGAACCTGCGATGAGCACTGATAAGTACACTTGGATAGGATAACCCAAATCACCACAATACATGTTTCTAAAGACCTGACGATCGTTTCACTAACAAAGCTACCATCATCAGAGGTTGAAAAAAATATATTTTTTTTATCTTAGGTATCAGTGCTCAGCGCTGGTTCCAATCTTCATTTAGCTACTTTCAGTAATAATGGAGTGATGTCTTTCTAAAATTTAAGATGCTGGTCCGATCAAAGTCCAAATTGGGTAATATATTACAAAAGGGTATGTATCCGTATTTATTATGAACACTCTGTATAAGATATGAGGATGATATTGTGTAAATTGATACACTAGGTGACTGGTGACTCTTAATCCATTGGCATTCTAATATTTGCAAGGTACTCAGTATCGTTTACACAGAGCACTCCAAAAAAGTCGATTTTTTAATTTTTTGCACTCAAGTTGTGAACACTCTGTTACGATATTGAAACGTGCAATTTGTGGCTTACACATGTGCCTAAATCGATAGAAATATTTGTTTTTTTCGTAAAGAAGTGCCTAATATTCTTTAGTCATTTTTTGCTCTATTTGTTATCGTAGTAGGCTATGGAAAAAGCGAATCCTAAAATAATGCATACCAGAATGTGGAGCTTTTGAAGTACTTTATTTAGGGATTTTTTTTTTAAACCGGCCGATCCGTTATAAAATAATGAATTGTTGCCATTGAAAGTGATACATATATATATATATATATATATATATATATATATATATATATATATATATATATATATATATATATATATATATATATATATATATATATATATATATATATATATATATATATATATATATATATATATATATATATATATGTGTGTGTGTGTGTGTGTGTATGTATGTAGGTATATAACAAAAATAAACAACAAAAAATCTAGCATAAGAAAACAAAAAAGAAAAATGCAAAATAGGAAGAAAAAAATAACAAAAGAAAACAAAATCAAAAATTATATAATAATAAGAATGTTAGTATCATGATTTTTAAAGTAAATCACAGATTATGATTAGATGTACTTAGTTACCCAAGCCAGGATTTATATAATTATTGTCATCCACTCTTTTAGCAATATCCTGACAGGAGTCACAAAAAACCTCGTATGAAATTAAAAGCAGTTTGTGGCTGCTGAAACGAGTGTTCAAGGCCATCTACCCCACAATACAATACATTACCCTTCGTCGATAATTTAAAAAATCAAAGTATATTAATAGAAATACTTTATTTCTCTGTAACTGAGATATATACAAAAGATTTACTGGTGCATTTATTTTAACTAATAAATAATATTAACAAATATTTATATGATACTTTAACCAATAAACTCATGCCAGTAGCTTACAATCGTGTCCGATAAAGCCAATAAACCCTTAGAAATTATCCATCACAGCTATACTTTTTAACTGCCACATGAAGCAATCTTTACAGATTTTGTATAAAGTGTGGTTTACTGACAGCTTTTTAGAATATATTTTCTATTTTGACATACACTTTACATGTATTGCTCTAAATTTTTGTTGTCTTTAGGTTGTTTTTCTACTTCTTCTAATCTCTCTTCTCTTGCTAGGCTATCATTTTTGGTTACCGCCCATGGCTGAAGCTCCCCACTTGCAAAAATTGCGTAAAAGGTACAACCGAATATATAAATTCCACTCGTAATGTAAAAGATGATGTGCCATTCTTGTATAGTCTGAAATAAAATGCGTTAATTCGTTAGTAACAATACAAAACAAAAGTTGGTAAAGAAAAATACCTACATTTCATTAAAATCCGAAAACCTATAAACAGCAGACATAATTTTCCGAAAATTAAGATGAGATAACAGGCAGAAATTTGAACAATAAATTGTAAGGTTATCAAATTTTTTCTATATGTCTATTAAATCTCGCTGCAAAATGTGATTTCGATGCAGAATGTGATTTCTTCAGTTATAATATTCTGAGTTTAATCGTTTTATGTCAATAAAGCCTTACAAAATGCCAATACGTCACAAACGGACCAATTATCAGCAATTAAAAGACTTTTCACTGGAAAAATTTGGATTATTTTCATAAGACATTTTTAAACATTATAGCCCTAAAGGATAAACCATGCTAGAATTATGGTCAAGGTAGTGTCAACAAAGAGATCATTGTCGTCTTCGCGACTCTCTTCGTACACGGGGAACCACAAAACGCAATGATCGCGTCTTCAGCTTGCGTCTCTGAGAATTCCATTTTCCACGACTGGAATTGTGGTCATATTACATTTATATACCTGTATATCGGAGAATAATATCTTTTAGAATTCCTGTGATTACACTAAACTCCGGAGGACAACATGCTCGTCGGCTTCAGTGGGTGTACTGGAAGAGGTCCCTATTTTTAATGTTCACTATTGGGATTTCGTAAACGGTAAGCGATACAAAGTTGGTTAAACCATAAAAAAGTTGCGCAATTTAACGACCATTTTGAATATCTAAATGAAACAAAAAATTTACCGTTTCAGAAATATTTTGAGAAAAACTGAAAAAGTCTAATTTTCAAAACTGTTAATAACTTTTTTTTCTATTTCAACAATCATTTCGAAATTTGGTGGCATCATATCTTATAACGTATAATTTTTTAGGTTTTTATTTTTTTACCTAGGTCTACTATTTTCAGAAATATGATAGTTCACTTTCGTTTTTCTAATGGGTGCCATATTGAATTTTCGCATAAAAAAAATAAAGAAAATTATTCTCATTACAACGTATAACTTAATCATACCGTCAAGCATTTAACGACGCAAGAAACCGCTATGTCCGTATTCTTTCTGAGGCAAAAAACTCGTTTAATAAACACATTAAAAACAAAGTCCGGCAGCAAACCCTTCTGGACTCTTGCTAAATTTATTGGGAATAATTTCTGCAAGAGCACGTTCCCACCTCTTGTCTCAGGGGATGAAATTGTTTCTACCGCCCTGGGCAAGGCTGAACTTTTTGCCTCGTTGTTCGCCGGCAATTCTACTCTCAACCCACCTCCAAATGTTCAAGCACCAACAGTCCCCAATGTCGCGCATAAAATGTCGGATATCATTTTCAAAACTAAAAAGGTACGAAAGATGCTCTCTTCTCTTAATACTAGGAAAGCCTCTGGCCTTGACGACATCCCAGCAATTGTTCTCAAAAAATGCGCACCAGAACTTGCTCCTGTCCTGACTCGTCTGTTTCAGATCTTACAATAGAGGCATATTCCCTAGTAACTGGAAAACTGCTCGAGTACAACCCGTCCCCAAGAAAGGATCCAAAGCGCTTTCTAGCAACTACAGGCCTATTGCTCTCCTTTCAGTCGTCTCTAAAGAGATGGAAAAGTATATAAATACCGAATTACTAAAATTTCTTGAAAAACACAGTCTAATCCGCGACAGGCAGTATGGATTCCGTCAGCGCAGATCAACTGACGATCTCCTTTCCTTTGGCACCCATTCTTGTAACAAAAACTACACGGTGAATCCCAGATTGTCGCTCTAGACATATCCAAAGCATTCGACCAGGTCTGGCACGCAGCGCTGCTTAATAAACTTCCGGCCTATGGCCTACCACCAAAACCCTGTACGTGGACAGAAAATTTCCTCTCCAACCGGAGCATTTCTGTTATCGTGGATGGCCATTCCTCTAAACTGTATCCAATTAATGCATGAGTTCCTCAAGGTTCAGCTTTAGCCCCTACTTTGTTTCTTCTCCACATCAATGACCTCCTCTCTAGCACATCCAACCCAGTTCACAGTTACGCGGGCGACAGCATCCTCCACTCAAATATACAATATTCTAAGCCTGTCTCTTTGGCCCAATTAGATGAGGATCGCAGACTCATGGAGGGTTCTGTCTCCGTGGATCTCCAAAAAAATATTAGACTGGGGAAGTAGAAATCTTGTACAATTCAACCCCACCAAATCACACTCTTGCTTTCTTTCTCATAAAAGATACACCAGCCTTAAAACCATCACAATGAGCAACCGAGTTATTCAAAGTAATGAGTCCTTTTCACTTGTTGGCATTTCTGTGGATCGAAATCTCAATTGGCACCAACATGTCACATCAGTTGCAGAAGCGGCTGCCAACAAATTAGGTAACCTCTTCCGGGCTCGCAAATACTTTTCACCAGCTAATTTCTATACCTCATATACTTCACAAATAAGACCCAACCTCGAATACTGCTCCCACATCTGGGGTGCTGCTGCCGCTTCTACACTCGCTATCCTGGACTCCATTCAAACGAGACCTATACGTCTCATCGGTGACAATACCCTCACCCAAAGGCTGCCATCACTTGCCCAGCGACATGCCGTTGGTGACCTCTATATCTCTTTTATAGATATCTGCACGGGCACTGCTCCATAGTTCCTCCATCTGCTGCCCCCAACAGATCTACCAGGGGAACACATCGAATGCACCCTTTTACTGTCCAGGTCACCAGACATAGAACATCTTGTTATGTCCGCTCTTTTGTCCCGAGGACTTCCAAGTTGTGGAATTCCTTGCCGGCACATGTTTTTCCTTCTCTCCCGAACCTCCAAACCTCCAAGTCCAGAATTCACAAGTTGCCTCTTTCCTCCTTGTCGACACCCACGGTACGATAGTATTTAGGCTGTAAGCCCTCGTGGTGTGTTGTTGAAATATAAAAAAATATCTAAATCGTCGCATTGTTCTTTGTATTAAAAATAGGAGCAAATTTGTTCGCACATCTTTTGTAATTTGTTTAATTTTACTCATTTAAAGTTGAATCCTTCAAAATTGAAATAGGATTGTGGTTGTTAGCACTTGTTTTCTAGTTAGTGAGTTTTTTTTGTTGGTCACTGTTCTTGTGTTTGTTTAACTTTGATATTAAATATTTTTAAGGTTATACAAATTTCGTTTGCATTATGTTGGTCCGTTGGTCCTTAAACAGACCCACCATTGTTTCTACACCCCGATAAAGTGTGGATAAAGGCAAATTTAAAAATACTTTACTACTATTAATAATTAAAAAGGTTCTGGACGCAGCATGTGCAATATGGTAGTGAATTTTCATTAAATGCTTCAAATTTGTATAACTCAGTTTTCTATAAACTCAGAAAGTTTAATTTTGGTACGTAGTAAGGTCTTTCCCAAGGCAACATATCCACCAACTTTCATTAATAGCTTTGTAATTTCGAAGATACAAATTTTTCGAAAGGAAACTCAAAATTTTCTCGGAAAATTATATCCCATTTTCCTGGCTAACAAACTCATCCAAGCTATTAATAAAAGAAAGGTACTTGCAGAGTTTCATCCAAATCGGTTAATTACTTTTTTAGTTATCGGTTGGATATATATATATATATATATATATATATATATATATATATATATATATATATATATATATATATATATATATATAAACATATAACAATTAAAACTGACCCCATATATGCGTTCTTGGGTCCTAGTTCACGCTCATTTGAAAAAAAAATTGTTGCACAGTCTCACCATCTGTACCTCTCTATTAGTGATTTTTTAAAATACAAATTCACTAAAACAATCATTCTTTGATGTGGTCAGATTCAGACAATAGTATGCACTAGGGGTGGACGCGCTTTTTTTTCAGACGAGTGGGGAGAGTTTCCGACTGAGCGAAGTCAGCAAAAACCAAAACACTTTTCGCAGAAACGATTTTTTCCAAATTTTGATATCTGGTAAGAAGTAAGCGAATTATGTGACAATCCAATATGGCGCCCATAATAAAAATCAAAGTTCAGTATTGTAACTCTTGCATTAAGAACGCTTTGGAAAATATGAAGATATATTTAGATTATCCATAAAAAAACATCCTCGCAATGTAATAGTTTAAAAGTCTAGTCTTTTGGTATTCGCTTGACAACAAAAAAGCGAAAATTGAAAATTTCCGTTTTCTTCAAATAATTGAAAAACCAAAAGTTTTCTTTCAGATAATTGATCACCATAGAAACTCTAAACTTTTCCCCAATTTAACCATCCTCGTATCTCTTACGGTTTACCAGACCCCAATGGTGAGGCCCGAATTTGAACAACCCTGAATAGATTTTATTTTAGACATAATAATAAACTTAAAGTGTAACCGAAAAAATCCGTTTCTTGGTCAACCTTATAGGTTAATAGCAAATTGAGCTTTTCAAATATGAACCATTTAATCAAAATTCGCTACCATAACGCACTTGCTGCGTCCAGAATTTCTTAGCTTACAAACATGCATTATATTTCGATGGAAAATGCAAAAACATAAGGCGTTTTCGACTAAAAAAATTATTTGTATCACCAACGACTTATGGGCCATCCTGTGATTGTCGCAATAATTTTTTAAGATGAAGCTCAAAACACCGTATAATTAATGTATACAATATTTTTTTATATCTTGTATAATAACGGATATATTGAGCTTTATTGATTTTTTACGAAAATTCGACAAAAATTATATACCATTAAACGATAAACTCTATAGCTAGGGCTACTGCCAAGCATCAGAGAAAGGGTCTATTTGAAATGAATTTTCTGGAAATATTTTAGTAAAATGAAGGACAATGACGGTTGAAACTAAGACTTCGGTGTTTGTAAAACATTCTTCTTGAGACATTTTCTTTCCATAGCCCGTATTAGATTCAAGTTCTTTGCCTAAATGTTGCGAATTTTGACGTTTTAAATTGTCACTTTGACGTTTTATTTTTCTTTAAATGCCCATAACTTTTTTGTCTTTTGAGCTACAGAGCTAAATTTTGGTAGGTAGCACACATATAACGATATAAACCAGCTTACCAAATTTAGTTGCCCTTACTTTGTTAATTTTGGAGATATAAATTTTTTTCGAAAGAAAACACAAAATTTTCCGGGAAAACCTCGGCGGATTTTCCTGGCTAACGAACTTATCCAAGTCACTTGCGAAAGGAAGGTACTCACCAATTTTAACGTTTAAAATCGCGATTTTGACGTTTTGAGGAAAACCCAAATTTATTTTTCTTTGAATGCCTGTAACTTTTTTGTCCTTTAACCTACAGAGCTAAATTTTAATAGGTGACTTGCCTATAATGATATAAACCCGCGTATGAAATTTGGTTGTCTTTACTTTGTTAATTTTGGAGATATAATTTTTTTTCGAAAGAAAACACAAAATTTTACGGGAAAACCTCGGCGGATTTTCCTGGCTAACGAACTTATCCAAGCCACTTGCAAGGGGAAAGTACTCACCAAGTTTTATTAAAATCGGTCTATTATTTTTTAAATTATAGGTGTGACACATTATATATATATATATATATATATATATATATATATATATATATATATATATATATATATATATATATATATATATATATATATATATATATATATAAACATATAAAGTCTGAAACTGAGCTCTGATTTGGGTTCCGGGGGTCGTAAATAGCGCTCATTTGAAGAAATTTTATAATTTATTAGGGACAAACACAGGGATAGTTCAAGTTGATACGCGTCACATATTATGCAAGTTAACTGTATTTAAATTTGTTTGTTTTTTTTTTTTTGGTCAACGAAAAATAAATAGGTGTAGTGTTTTAAACAGTTATTATATTTCTTTGTGTTAATTAAAATTTCGTTAAAATTGATTTCAAAGCTTCTACTTTTAACGAAAATTTAATTACATTTCAAAAATAAAAATACAACGGAGTCAAATTCGGAAATTTTGCTGACCGTAATAAACTAATATAATGTTTGCATGCGCTACGGTCTAAATTAACTGATACATTTTAAACAAAATATGTGATTTGTTTGACAAGAATAAGTTCAATACATTATTACTAAATGCAACATAAAAATAAAACTGTTACTTACAGGTGTTTTGACAATATATCCTGTCAAAATAGGACTTATTATACCAGTGACGGCCCCAGCACAATTTCCAATACCAAACAAGACACTAGCATGTTGCGGAGCTACGTCTAAGTGATTTACACTGTAAAAAATATAAATTCTTTATTATGAAATTGTTTGATAATGGAAAAGGATACATTTCCTATGGCAAAGTAAGTTGCAATATTTCTAGCATCAGGTAAAATCAAAACTTATTATTTTTAACAAATTATGTTACAATTAAGTTTTGACATTAACATACGCGGGGTGCGTATATTTTTATTGTATAATTTCTACATCTCCGATTTTTTTGAAAATATTCATAGCTTAAAAGTTGTCAGGTATCAGTGAAATGCCAACGACGACACCCCATTGAACACACCGAAGCTATCACCGAAGTTATGGCCAGGCAAGTTATATGCCAGCCAAACTGGACTTTATAATTCCATTCGACGCGACATGGTCATAAACGACAGCCAAGCATGGGACAGAGACAGTAAAAGGCCGACAAACAACTCATCTGTATGGTATTTAGACAGGTCTAAACTAACGAAGGGAGCAGGACTGGGAATAAGAGGACCTAACTGTGGACTCGCTAAGTCACTACAAAAAAACTTCCACCATCTTCCAAGCAAAAATGCTTACTATAAAACTCTGTATACAGGAGTGAATATAAAGGAGACTCAGAAATAGATAGATCTCCATCCTTTCAGGCAGTCAGGAAGTGCTAAAGAAATCTTTCAAAACCGAGTCTAAACCTGGGACTCCAAAACATCCTTAAAGCAACTGGCTGAATAACAAGGTAACTTTGATGTGGGTACCAGGGCATCAAGGTATTGAAGAAAATGAGAAAGTAGATAGCCTTGCAAAAAAAGGGGAGCAACAACACTATTCTATGGTCCAAGGCCCTATTGTGGACTAACAAAAATCCACGTAAGAAATTAACTTGAGGAGAGGACCCGAATGCTGTCATCCTGGAGGAAAACGTCAGTCAAAAGGGTTCATCACCATATCAACAGAAAACGATCTGAGAATATTCACAGGACTTTTCGCAGGGCACTCTGCCAGTAACGTATCATCTTATAAAGATGGGTAAGGCGGACAGGAAAAACTGCACTGAAGCAGCAGAATGAACAGAACAATTGCTATGCGACTACATGGCCCAGTTCTGCAAAAGGCTGAAATACCTTTGAAGGGTTGACCCTAACACCCCCCAGGAAATAGGTAAAATAGCTCCCAAAAAGATAGTGGTCTACATATTGAGCAACTATTGGGAAAAAAAATCATACACAAAAGATCCATTGGGGTCGCAGCGATAAGAGGCCAAAGGCCTATACCATTCACAACTTAAGCAACTTTGGGCACACTCAGCACTTGGATTGGTGACCACCTGGGAACACCGTGTGCCGTTGATTGTCCTCGGAAGCCAAGTGGCCAACTACCGAGTATATCTGCCAAACAAGCTTCCATTGGGAAATAGCTACACTCAGGTTGAGTTAGAGTAGGAGACAGTTAGGAATACCGATCACCAAATAATAACTAAGCTATTGACTGATGGTCTTATAATTATTTGTTTTCATGTAATTGACGTACGCCTAATTATCTGACCTGAGTTTCTGTGTCAACATTAAATATCTGGTCAAACCCAAACCCAAACCCATGCTTCTGCAATTCTGTCAGATTTTCATAAAATAAGTTCACTTCTTGTTTAGCACTCTTTTCAAGGGAGTGGCTTTTAGTTTTCGTAACGACACTCCTGGATTGTATTTTAAAAAACTGGGTTACCAGTCTTTGCCGCAAATTTCCTTTCCTTTATTGAAGTTATGTTTTATGTTACCTTTGCTATAATTTTTTGTTTTTTACTGTAACTCATCATATCGGAGAACCTAAATCACCACAACACATTAAAAAAAAACTAGCGATCGTTTTACTAACCAAACTAGCGTCATCAGAGGATGAATAATTCAAAATATCTTACATCTGCAACTCTACTTGTATTCTTGAGCAGGTAGTCGGTCCATAACGATAGATGATGATCCAACAACACAAATATTGACATATTTCGTTTGGCGGAACTGCCTAAATTATTTTATGATCCGTCGGACGTGCTTCTGCCGGTCTTTCTTGTGAAGTGATCTATCAACTGACTTACCATAGGCGGCTGTGCGAAGTTTATACACTTTTTATTATTACTATATTTAGCAATATATATATATATATATATATATATATATATATATATATATATATATATATATATATATATATATACTTTCGAAAGCGCTTAGCTGTCCTGGTTGTCTGTCATTTTTAATCAATCTTAAATTATCCTTATCTACGTGGTGATTATTATCCCAAATATGCCAGGCAATGAAAGATCTATCTATAGTACCGTATCTTAATTGTGCTAAATGTTCATTAAATCTATTTTCAATGGTTCCTTTTGTTTGTCCGACGTATTTAATATCACAATCTTTACAACTTGTTTCATAAATTCTCGACATTTTAGCAATACCATTCTTGTCTTTTGGGTTACCTAGCAAGTTTTTTAAAGTATTTTTTGCCGAAAATGTTAGTTGCAAATTGTCTTTTTTTTAAATGCTGTCTAGACCCCTCGTGATTCCTGGTTCAAATGGTAATCAAACAAACTTTTTTTCGGCTTTCTCTTTTCTAAAAGTCGTTGGTTCCGCTAGCATTTTCTTTGTTTTCTGTTTGTTAATTAATTTCTCCACTAGGCAAGCAATGTGTCCGTCTAGGTTCAAACGAAATATGTTAATTTTTCTGTT
Organism: Tillus elongatus; assembly: GCA_964006375.1. Classification (NCBI taxonomy): domain Eukaryota; kingdom Metazoa; phylum Arthropoda; class Insecta; order Coleoptera; family Cleridae; genus Tillus; species Tillus elongatus. Next base: position 132,261,341 of record OZ023264.1, read on the forward strand.
GTTGGACCACCGTTGTGGAACGACTACATGCGCAAGAATATAAGCAGCGCTATAGATGTAAGATATTTAGAATTATTCATCCTCTGATGATGCTAACTTGGTTAGTGAAACGATCATCAGGTTTTTTTAATGTGTTATCATGATTTGGGTTCTTCAAGTATACTTATTTGTACTTATCACAGGTTTCAATCTTCACTTAGTGAACTCATCATATATTGATTGAAGAGCCGTTAACTAAAATATTGAAACACTACAATGATACTCTGATGAAATCAAATCGATTGGTATTCTGGCTAAGATCTTAACTACACTTTGCGGTGCAGAAGTCGCAAATATAGTTATTTGGTGGGTTGTAACCATATCATTCTTTATGAACCCGATTACCACAATGAATGCATCCGGATCACTATTTTCTCCAAACTCGTTACATGTTGAACATACGTCATCTTGATATTCAAAATCACTGTCTGGCTCACTATCATCACATAAGACAACCTTTACGTTTCACTTTACAAAGCTTGTGATTCTTGGTGTGACTGGACAATTTTTCATTCTTCTTTCGCCGTTTTCTTTTTTTTTCCAACCCCATTTGATTTGCAGTACTGGTTAGTATTTTAGAATGTTGCTTTTTACGCGTACAATGCTTTTCTTTTATTTTATCTCTCCCCAAAGATGGTAATGGCGATATGTCCAATATGGAAACTTTACCAAAATGCCGTTATCGTCATTTGTGAAAGTTGCTTCGTCGAAAACACCTGTAGTTATAGAAGCCTGCGGACGCCCGTGTGCTTTTTAGATGGGGAGGTGAAGAGGTATGGCTGTGAATCTGTAATATTTGTAGCATTATTCTCTCTTTATGTGGAAAGTTCTTAATTTTGCATCCCTTGTTTGAAAATTCAAGGAATTTACTTGATTTTGTTGATTTTCACCTAAACTAAATGTGTTAGACTGATTTCCTTAATTGTCAACCTGGGTGAAAGCGAAGTATTGGAAAATATCTTTATTCAGTAGACAGATTCCTGAAGATTCAAAACGTTGATCGTAATCGAGACAGTTGACACTTTTCCATACGCTTTCTGGGATAGTTCTGCCAACTCGTAAGTCGTAATTTTCACATTTAGATGTGAATTCATGCAATATTCACACTCTGTGTTGTACGCCTTTTCAAGTGGCCCATTAAATTTTGCATCTAAAGGCTGCATGCGATGGGATGTACAGAGAGGCTGCGAAGGCATAACAATTCCCATAGGTTTACAAAATCGTAAGCGCAAAGATAATTTTCTGCAACCAGCAGCACAGGTTCTTCATTTGACGGATTAGAAAATAGTGGAGTGCTTCATACATATGACGAAGAGCATTCAGTCATCCATCCGTTCTTAAAATATTCATAAAGTGAATCAGGTGCTCTATTTTTGGTTAACTGTGGTGACATTCTCTATTTTGCAAAAATAAACAAAGGTGGAATGTAACATCCTGATGCGCTCATAGCACGACACACCATTGTATTATTTCCCCTATTACCACATGATATTCCCCTCACCTGCTTTTGATCTTGACCTGGCCATAACTCTGAATGGGTTTGTGAACGGTTGTGATTCCCGTTTGGTCCTCATTTCACATTCGTGATGGTTCGAATCTATATTGTGTCATTGGACCATCCAAATTACTGAAGAATTTAGTTTCAAACCTGCTTAAAGCCAGAATGCTTGTTGGCTCTGCTTTTCTTAGACTGATATTCTTATCCCCTGAGAAAGTTATGAACCCACTCGTTTCCGGCGATGTAATCAGTCTTGTTGAATGTATTAGGAATCTGGTTGCTTTCAGTGTATTAAAAAGCTATTTTTCGTAGTTCTATTATTGACAAACTATAGAACATTTTGGCCGTTTCACTAGATAGTCAGCAATCTCTTTCTCACTTTCGACAAAAAACTTAATTTTCTTCCAAGTAATTGAGGAGTAAAACACTCATATGCATATTTCATTCAATGTAGTGTAAAGAAGATTAATTTGCTTCTGTAACTGACCTTTCACCATTGACGGCTCTAATTTCACAAGAATCCTACATGCCATTATTAGTTGTTCTCAGCCTCTTTCTTCCCGTCCTGTAAGGCGTACATTTATTCACCAGTAAAAAAGCATAATACCTCGTCGAATATCAAGTTAAACCCAATACACTGTGGGCAATACCGATCACTTGCGATCGGTATTGGTATTTATACATGTCACCAAAGAGACAGGTATAATATCTTTTAGATTACTATTTATTCCATTACAATAACTGGACTTGGCGTCATAAACATCGTATTATATAACAAATAGATGCAAAATAATTAAGTACTAATTTACTGTAGTTACACGCAAGTAACCTTCACCGATTGTTATTAAATTACACATGAAAAATCACATTGCCATCAAAGAACTCTATTTCACGATATTTGCGTCTAACAGTTTCTGACAATAACTGCTGCTACAGCCGTAGATGACGGCACCAACGGACACTGAAAAGTAATTGAATATATAATGTCACACGTCTTACATTTTTGTGAAATTGTGATTTAGTACTGACACTTATTCAAACATTCTAAAAACAACCAGCAATATATAAATGATCCCATATACTTAATATACAGATAGGTGTCCCGCGGGGATCAGTACTGGGTACAATCCTCTTTATCTTGTATATTAATAATATAACCGAAATTCTAAATACTGAAAGCTATGTAATCTACGCGGATGATTTCACATTGGCGGTCTTAGGGTCTTGGTAATTTGAATATAAATATTTCCAATGAGATGGTGCACCTTATAGGTTATTTTAAATTTAGAATATATGCTTTAATAAGAGTAAAAGTAATATTGTTTTGTTTTAATGTCATTGTTAATGGCTGCGGCATCTCAGACCATTAGCACATTCATTCCCAATTCTTCATTGATTGTAACAATTTTCCAGATAAGGTCAACTTGTGGCTGGTCCTCCCGGGAGTCTAACCCGGGACATCTCGCTTAGCAGGCCTACACCTAGCAACCTGCGCCACGAGGGTGTTTAATATTGTTTTGTTTCGCACATATCAGGGGAGATGTGATATCTTCAAATTTCATTCCGTGGTAGTGTGTTACATCATAGTAGTGGTGATGCAATAACATACATGTTAATGAAGTTTTAAATTTTAAATCACATTGCGAATTTCTTTGTAATAAATAAAGTACTATTTGTTGTTTAGTCATAACTCTTATACCTGCCTTGTATGACGTTAATTTTATTCGTGTTTCTATCGCCAGGTTAAGTCAGTTGACTATGGGATTCTCTTCTGCAGAAATTCTACAGCCTCGAATACGTTTATTGGTATTATGGCACAGGTACCTACCCAAGACACATTTTTATAGGTTGCAATTGTCTAGGTAGATGTGAAACAAAAAGCAAAATCACCCTCAAAAACCACAAAAATAGTAACAGAGAGTTATGTGCTAGATATGTATTTCGACAACGAGGTTGTCTCTATCAGTAACTGTCGCTAAACTAAAACCAGTTTTAGCGTATCTAGCGCATAACACTCTGTTTTTTTTTTGTGGTTTTTGGGGCGATTTTGCTCTTTATTGCAGTTTCCAGCCACAGTGTCCAACCTCAGTATTTTAGGTAAATGTCTTCAAAAGACAACATTAAGACAAGAATATTGTTAAACCTCTCCAAAATATAGCAGCCCCGTTTTAAACAGAAAACCGCCTGTTAATATTATAGTGTTCGTCCGTTTCTCTGTTCAAAGATAAGTTGAAACAATTTTGAATAACAAATTGCTTTTATAAGTACATGAATATTTAAGCTTTTAAATTTCTATGTTGTTTCGATATATTTGGAACCATAATATGTTGTATTGTTATTAATAGTATGTGTTGATATATTTTGTGGCGAATCATATACATTGTAATAATATTTTAGAAGTAAATAGCTTGAACTTGAACTTGAGAATTGAGGTATTAGCATTCCAAAAATGTGTATATAGATTATCTACCATACTGTACTTAGTGTGTCAGGAGTTGTAGCATTTTTTTTAGTCGAGCCCAATTTTATAAAAATTTGCTAACATAACGAACTTGCTGCGTCAGATTTTTTTTTGTTATTGTTGTTCTAGCTTGAATTAAGTTAATCTAATTAAAATTCCTTACTTATTTGTTTAATACTTAAAGAAATTATATTATTGCAAAGGTAATTTTTTACATTATACATTATATCTCGAGGTAAATAACTGGTAAACTTATATTAGTATATTTACCAATAGCCAGACCAGCACAAGGCTCCCAAACCAACAGCAAAAGTCATACTGATGATTGTTCCTACGGGTGTTATCCAGAATATTGCTGCCAACAAAAAGACTGTTTGACCAAAAAGACCTCCACAGTTGAAGAGTTTTCTTACTTGGGTTGTAGTCATGTATCTGTTCGCTCTTAACCAATCAGCAATGTGGCCACAGATTGGGATTAGAGTGGCCATAACTACATAGGGTAGAGCAGATAGTATACCAGTTTGTCCGAGATTGAAATTTAGTGCATCTGAAAAAAATTTGGTTTGAATGCAGACAATGTTTACAAACAGTATTTGTTACTTTAAAAATCAACCATAAGTTTGAAATGAGAATAGTATTGACCTGTTATTTTGTTTGTTTAACTTTAGATCATTCCATACGCTTCTATCAAATGTGACGGGATCCATGACACCAAGATATGTACTAAACCAAAAAACACTCAAGCTGGGTGCCTTCTATGCGACGGTAATGCCACAGCATATATATATATATATATATATATATATATATATATATATATATATATATATATATATATATATATATATATATATATATATATTGAAGTATTGAAGTATGTCAAATTGAAATGTCATTTTTGGTCTCGCACAAAATTTACAATTTCGGCAAAAATATGGGCAGTTGAGAAAGATTTGTAGTTGGAAAAGTATTATAGAGAGATCAGTATTAATTGTAAATGGAGGTATCGGGTGAAACATTAGAAGAATAAAATGGAAGAGAAAAGAAATTTTTTGGAATGTCAAAATTTTAAGGTTATTGAATTTGGAGTGTTGTTAAGCAGTTTTGGATGCAACTATGTATATAAAATTATGTTACGATTCAGCACAAGTCTTGGACTTATTGAATAAACATGTTGTATGATTTTAAACAATAAATGTAATAATAATAATAATAATAATAATAATAATAAAAATAATAATATCTATATATATATATATATATATATATATATATATATATATATATATATATATATATATATATATATATATATATATATATATATATATATATATATATATATATATATATATATATGGTGTCACGAAGTGACTAATCCTGAAGGGATTATCTAGCTTGATTAAGAAACATAATTGCAGCCGCGTAATAAACTGCAATTACCATTTGCAACGGCGGAAAGATTCGCATACGTTTTCAGTAGAATAATACGCGGAGCTCCAGCCGTCGAACGAAATACGTAGTGGGGGGGGGGGGTGAGGACAGTCACCGCGATCGAGACGGTACACCGGCTGCGACCGGCGGAGGATATTAGCCGGAGAGAACGGAGACAGCAGTCAGTTCTAGAGTCACCGCGAGCAAGCTAGTGCGTCCGTCGCACTAGCTTGCGAGAGAAGACCAGTAAGCAGAGCGAGACCGCCGATTCCCGGGGCCACCGCCGCAGCGGTTGCTTAGTGAACCTCGTCACCGGAGAATACCCCAGGTAGGTGAAAACCTGATTCTATTACCTGTGGTAGAAATGTTGAACGCTCCGCAATGACACTGGGAACCTTAGAGGGGACCGTTTCTTCCCTGTCTCCGTTGGCGGGCTGCTCTGGGAGTTGGAGGCTGCATTCCGAAGTGTCGGTCCTTCCGGGATCGCAGGGACATTTGGCCGCACGAAGGCGCTAGAGTCGTCCCGGTTGTAGTGATTGGATTATCTGGGACAGTCAAAAGCAGCCCTTCGGGCGGCCGCCCCTGTGTTCCTCTGGGAGGATCGTAACGAGGATATTCCTCGGCTGTGGTAGATTCGTATTGCAGCGACTGCGCTGGTCCGGATCGAAACAGCTAGGCGGCGCTTGGCGCTCTGGGCCGTCCGCCGCCCCGTTCAGAAGGGGTGTAAATCCGGGAACAGGGATGGGCATCTTCCGCACCGAACTATATTTTAGAACGCAGCTAGCTTAGCTCGATGTAGTGTCCGATGTACCCTGTAAGTTGCATGCCGCTTGGGAGCACCCGCTATTATTCACTATCTTGCCACCACCCTGCATTATTACATTGCCGCTTTAACTTCCCCGTGCAACCCGCGCGTAGCCACAATTTTAAAGCCAAATAACCACCTCTGCCTCTGGTTCCCCATAACTACTTTGTACATAATTTCTAGTAAACGGAATCCCTTTGTAAATAGATTATCTTTTAATTTACTCGATATTTAATTTATTCTTTCCAGAATATCCACCCAGGTCAACTTTAGCAATAGCTCTCCAATAAAGACCATAACCAGAAGTCCCGGGGGACTTTGTCTTAACTTACCCTGTCTCCACTAGAATCTACCCTAGGCTTGCGTATCCGTCGACAGTGACTTGGGAGAGGGGGAACATCCCGAGGGAGCACGCCTACTCCCTGAAAGAATCTCCATAGGCGTTGACGCCCGGACAGGATCCCGTCCTAAAGCCGTGTCCCGGAAGTCCGCCCGAAAATTCCCCATATTAGGGAAAACTAGTATTAACCCCCGGCCACCTCACGTGGCCGTCAATATATATATATATATATATATATATATATATATATATATATATATATATATATATATATATATATATATATATATATATATATAGGGTGTATTGCGAATAATTCGAAAACTACTAAACATATCTTTTTGACACTTGGTATATTGATGTACTTAAATTTAATACTCTGTTGACAAGTAAAAAAGTATGTGTAACTATACAGGGTGGCTCAGAAATAATACCAACATTTTTATTTCAAATGGAACACCCTGTATGCTTTTGTATGTGTAATTGTATGTGAAGTTTTTTCCTATCTTTATTCACTACTAAAAAAAATTGTTGTGAAAAGAATTTGAAAAATTGTTAATATTTCGAAAATTACGGAACATATGTTTTGACACTTGGTATATTGATGTATTTATGTTCAATACACTTTTGGCAAGTAAAAAAGTATATGTAACTAGACAGGCTGGCTGAGAAATAATACCAACTTTGTTATTTTTAATGGACTATCTGTATATTTTGCAGATTGTAATAAGCATTTAAGAGATAAATTCAGTGATGTAAGTTTTAAGTTGTTTATTCGTCTACATAAACGGAATTACGGTATTCATATTACAACTTCAAAGTGTGACAAGTAAAAATTAGATTTAGTTACGTTATGAGATGTTAAAAATGTTTCTAAACAATAGTAAAGTATGTGTCTAAATTCCCGCAAGACGTTATTAAAAGTATTCCAATAAATTTGATGAAGTTCATTCCTAATGCTAATCTTCAAATGGTCAATATCATCCGGCCTATGTGTGTAAACTTTACTCTTTAGATCACCCCACAAATAAAAGTTCAGAGGTGTGAGGTCTTCACGTAACAGTTGCAAGGAAAGTTCTGACGTAAAATGTTCGTTAATGAAAAATGGTCCAATGATATTATGGCCTATGATACATATCCAAAATTTGACTTTTCTGGTCTTTGCGTGTGTGCTTCAGTCACCTACCGCGGATTGATGATATTATGGCCTATGATACATATCCAAAATTTGACTTTTTGTGGTCTTTGCGAGTGTGCTTCAGTCACCTACCGCGGATTGTCTGCTGACCAATATATACAGTTGTGCCTATTGACGGTGTTATTAAGCATAATTGTAGCCTCATCGGAAAAAAAGAATATTATTTACAAAACTCTCCATCATAATTTCACAAAATTGCTTTCTTCTGTCAAAAGCATCCCCTATAAGTTCTTGAACTAGATGTATCTCGAAGGGACGTATCTATATAAGTTTTTCCCTAACATGTGAGACATATTGTGTTGTTGGCCCATCTGCCGAAGCGATTTACTGGGATTGTCCTGTAAATCAACTAAAACATTTATAGCCACGTCACCAATAGTAGTGCTTTGCGCTCTGCATATTTTTGGTCTATCTTGTAAACTTCCTGTATAATTGATTATCTTTACCGCTTCTGTCCTCTTGCCGTCACCATATCCAACCTTTATAACACATCATATCATATCACACCTATAACTCAAAAAATAATTGCCCGCTTTTGATAAAATTTGGTAGGTGCCTTCCTTTTGCAAGTGGCTGGATACGTTCGTTAGCCAGGAAAATCGGACCAGTTTTTCTTGGAAAATTTAGGTTTCCTTCGGAAAATTTTTGTGTCTCCGAAAATAACAACGCTATGGCAACCAAATTTAGTTCTTAGGTTTACACTATTAAACTATCCCTACATGCCAAAATTCAGATCTCTAAGTTGAAAGGAACAAAATTATAGACATTAAAAAACAATCGGTGCCACCGATAACCAGACAAATGCACAAAACCAAAATATTTTGTGTGGATAACAAGATCTATTGTATATTGCAGACAAGAATGAGGTTTTCTTGGCGCAAAAAGGTCAAGAAATAACAGAGAAATTACTTTGAAAATTTTATAGTTTGTCTTCTTAAAATGTCAAAATCGCGATTTGAAACGTCAAAATTTCCAATTTTTAATCGGAGAACCTGAAACAAATACGGGCTATGTAACCAAATGTCATAATAAATGTGTTTTACAAAGCCTTAAGTTACAGCATCAACCATCACTGTCCTTCATTTTACTAAAATATTTGCAAAAAATTCATTTCAGATATACCCCTCCTCTGATGATTTGGCAGTAGTTTCAGTCATATAGTTTAATAGTTCATACTTTTTCGCGAATTTTCGTAGAAAAAATCGTTATTGAGAAGACCGCGACCTTAATTTTTTTTAATAATTCTTCAAAGGAGTTCGAACTAGGCGCCTCCAAGGTCAATTTCAGTTTTCACATGTCTAGATATATACAGGGTGGTGCATTTTACTGTAAATCTCAATATATTGGGACATACAGGAACATATTATAAAAGATATTTATAGGGTGTTTTAAGCTGCATCTTATAAAACTATGTTGACAATCACAGGCTGGCCCATAAGTCGTCAGTGATACTAGTTTTCTTTTTTTTTTATGGAACAGTTCATTTATTGTAGCAGTATTGCATTTTCCATCAAATTTTAATGCATGCTTGTAAGGAGGAAACATTTATATCGCCCATCGTTTTCGAGTTATTTCAATTGTTTTTCAACTTTTTACATTTTGGAACATATCAGACATTGTGATACGGCGTTTTTACCAATGAAAATCGGAGTCCCATGGAAATGACGCACTTATGGAGGTTTTCAATTATATTTACCTACAGATAGGAGAGTCTCATGAAAGTGACGCATTCAGGGAGTTTTTTGTTTAATATTATTTGTCGAAAAAATAGAGATGCCGTGTACAGAGCGCTCTCAAATAGCGACTGAATTTGGAAAAATTCGAACTGTCGTAACTCAATTTTTTCAAATTGAAACACTCCCTAAACCTACAGACTACAGAAATATTTTTTTGCATTTCTCTATTTTTTAAACTTAGTTACAAATTAGGTATATAATCTGACTTTTATGTATTCTTTAGGCCAATTTTTTGTAAAAGAATATAAATATTCAATTTTCGCAGAAATTTTTTTGTGTTTCCGTAGAAATCATTGTGTGTAAGATTTTTGTGACAATTTGGTAATAAATGTTTAATAAGTTATTGTAAAAAAATATTTTCGGATTTTCGTGAAAAATTTGTTTGCAAACTTTCATGTAATTTTTTGTGAGTTCCGTCAGAAAGCAGCATGCTTCAACAGGGTATAGATAGACTGGCGCCGGCGCTTACCTCATTATGAGGGTCAGCCTGGCTCTGGGGTATATTCCGAGGGCATGGGAACTGGCTAGGGTTGTATTCATTCCTAAACCTGGGCGTCCAACAGACCAGGCAAAGTTCCTGAGGCCAATAAGTCTCATGTCCTTCTTGCTAAAAACAATGGAAAAACTGCTCGACCGGCACATTAGGGGCGGTGTACTGGAAGCATATCCCCTACACTGCGGACAATATGCACACAGAGCAGGAGTCTCAACAAAAACAACACTGCACCAGCTGGCGCTGAAACTGGAAAATACCCTGGAGAACATGTAGGTAGCGCAGGGGGCCTTCCTAGACATAGAGAGGTCTTCAGCAACACCTCATTCAGATCGGTTCTGGAAGCTGTCAGGGAGCGTGAAATAGAGACCTGCTGCAGGTGGATCGGTTCCAAGTTCAGGGACAGGGCGGTGTTCACCTCACTCGCGGGAGGGACTCTGTTGGCGGGGGTCGCGGCGAGGTGTCCGCAGGCGAGCGTTCTGTCTCCCTTGCTCTGGTGTCTGTCGTGGACGGTCTGCTAGGGAGGCTCTCGGGAGGGGGGTATGACGTACAGACATATGCGGACGACACTGTCATTATAGTCCGGGGAAAGATTACACAGCCAGTGTGGGAGCGCATGCAGACAGCACTGAAAGTGGTGGAAAGGTGGACGGTTGGTCAAGGGCAACCGTCATACAGTTTACGAGGAGGGGGAAGTGGGAGAGCCACAGAAGACTCACTCTATACGGTAGAAACATCACAATGGCCAGGGAGGTAATATATCTTGGGGTCGTACTGGACTTTAAGCTAATCTGGAATGGTCACGTTGAAAAAATACTGCGTAATACATTCATTACCATAGCCGTCACTAGGCGGCTATATGGAAAAACGTGTAGTATGGCCTACTGGCTGTACACAACATCACAGGGGCCATGACTTCAACCACAACTGCCACCATGTTGCTGTATCTGCTCCCCCTCTACACTTAGTTATTATGGGGGAGGCCAGGCTAAGACTATACAGGCTAGCCTGCAATGGTAGACTGAAGATCAACCCAGGCTTCAGGAGCCACTACAAAGTTCAGGAGATCGTGAAGGAGTCCATGCTTGAAATGAGGTCAGACTTCGCGAGCCCGCGAATCTGCAGGGTGAACAATTTTACAGTGGAAATCCCCGACCGCGAGGCATGGCGGGAGCAGCTCGTCTCGTTCACGGGCGGATCCGGCGGGGAGCGTGGGACGGGGGCAGGTGTTTATTCGGAAGGACCGAGGGTAAGTCACCGTATTTCCCTCGGAACCCATGCAACGGTCTTTCAGGCCGAATTGTACGCCATCCTGCACTGTGTGCGGGGGACCAAGAGGAGGGGCTACACCAACAAGCGGATCCTCATAGCCACAGACAGCCAGGCAGCTCTTAAGGCCCTAAGTAGCCCCCGGGTAAATTCCAGGTAAGTGAATGCCGAGACGAGACGAGCTACCTGGCTGGGCAGAATGAGATCATCCTCAACTGGGTGCCGGGTCACTCGGTGGTCGAAGGCAATGAAGGAGCTGATAGTCGCGCGAAAAGAGGGTCAGCAGAACCATTTATGGGAGCAGAACCGGTTCTGGTTGTGACAAAGAGCACTACCAGGGGAGCCATTAAGTCCTGCGTCAAAAACGAACACAAGGTATACTGGGCAGACTGTCCAGGGCTCAGGCATGGGAAGTCAATAATTGACGAATCCAGTTCAAAGAGAGCTGTGGAGCTGCTAAATCTTAGCAGAGGACAGCTCAGAAACATAACAGGTCTCTTGACGGGACACGTGGCCGTCAAGAAACACCTGCATAAAATGGGGCGGTTCGAGGGGGACTTCGCATGCAGACTCTGCAGCGAGGGGGAGGAATCACCCCAGCACATCTTGTGCGAGTGTAAAGCTCTGGACCGCAAAAGACAACTGATCTACGGTCAGTCTAGACCGGAGACAGAGCAATATAAAACTTCACCCTACCAATCGCTGTGCAGACTAGTCAAGGCACAGTGATTTTGGAATGGGTGGAGTAAAAATACTAAGGGCATGCACAATAAGCCAAAGGCTGCAGTGCTATCGGAGCGGCAAAAACGCGGACGAGCCCTGAGGAAAAACATATATTTTGGAAGACCTAACGATCGTTTCGCTAACAATGTTAGTATCACCAGAGGATAAAAAATTCTAGAATTTATATATATATATATATATATATATATATATATATATATATATATATATATATATATATATATATATATATATATGTGTGTGTGTGTGTGTGTGTGTGTTAAAGAAATTCTAGAATTTTTTCATCCTCTGATGATGCTAACGTTGTTACCGAAACGATCGTTGGGTCTTTGAAACTATTTGTTGTTGCTATTACTGTGAAAAGGCGTAAAATTCAAGGTAAACCTTTTCCGCAATGCCACCTGGTACACAGGGCAACTTTCCTGCAATATTACATTAATATCCCCCTAATAAAAAATGTTTTACAGTTTGTATGATATTATAAAAGATCTTAAATATTGCAAAAATTCAAGGTCGTTGGGTAGGCAGGAAATATGCACAGATTTGATCAAATTTTTACCATATTACTAGGTAGTGTATTAGATCACTATTTTGCGGTATTATTTTTTTAATATAGCTCTTGCGCTCCACCAAATTGTACAGTTTACAAATAGTTGCAGAGCCTCGCTGGTTCAGAGGTAAGAACGTGTGCCTCTGAACCGAAGGGTAGTGGGTTCGATCCCAGGGTTCTCCTTTCAGTTTTCCAGTACAAACTGTAACATTAACATCAACCGAGGTTCTGGCATTGTATTTGAGAAAGTTGAATGTCAGCACGTTCCGCCGTTCGGAGAGGGCGTAAAGCCGTCGGTCCCGTGTCCATGCGATGTTGGGCACGTTAAATATCCCTACCCTCCTTACAGAAAGGCAGGGGTTCGGCAAAAATTTCCAGGGTGGTGAGGTGAAACTGCTCCATGGCGTCGGTGATTGGCCATAGTCGCGAAAATAGGCCGACGTTAAAGAAACAAAACACACACACACACATAGTTGCAAGAAAATATAAGAAAAGATCACAAACCCGACTTTACCAGGTTCCGTGAGTTAACGGAACCACCTATTACATCCCGTATTTCCAATGAAGATCTTCAAGAATATAATTTTTTAATAACCTTGACGTACCAGTAAATTTTGAAAGATATCCTTGTCGTACAGTGTTAAACGACATGTAAAACTCCTGACAGAAGCTTCTGCACCAATTTGCGGTGCCGATGCAATGGCTAGCTTCATAACAGCACAAGTTGATTCCAAGGAAACCATGCCTTGTTTTGACACGGCATTAGAATACATCGTAAAGAAGAAACAAACTTAATAAAAGAATAGATGTAGATTTATAATAGTTATCTCTGTAACCTGCCTCAAGATTTTTAATTTCTGATAGATAAACTATACCGTCTTCATACCGTGCATTTTTCATTAAGTTTTGAATGACCTACCTGGAAGGGAAACAAAGGGAACCTTATTTAAGAGAAACTGAGTATGGTGTAAATTGTCTAATACAAATACAAATACAAAATACCAACAGAGGGAGAAAAAATCCAAACTATCCCACAAAAGTCAAAGACTTGTGCGTGGGTCTGGAATATAAATGTTGTACTTAACAATCCTCAATCCAGCGCAACATCGCTATCTCAAGAAGGCAGACAGCGCATGGCTACAAGGAAGATTACAAGACATATTTCATTTACACTATATAAATATTACTTACAAAACTAAAACAATCCTAACTATTGCAACAAATAAGCCAATCAAAATGGTCACAATTTAAGATCAAAGACAAGACAAATAAAATACAGTACAAAATTAGAAACAATCACACTCACACATACTTGCTCACCCACTCACTCACTCACTCACTCGCTCGCTCACGCAATGACTTACTTGCTCATTCCTCACTCACTTTCTTACATAACACATGTTCATATGACACAGCTTCAACAAAACAGGCATTACCCGTGAAATATCCTATGAGCATTCAGTCTTGGCCAGTCGAGTAACCAAGCCTTCAGCAGTACCTTAAACAATCGCATGTCACATACAGATTGTACATTCGGTGGCAAGAGGTTGCGTAGTCTTGGTCCCATTTGAACATGACATCGCCGGGTCTGAGATTTATTAAACCTCGGGATCATGCTGGCACTCCCAATCGATCGAGTCTGATAGCCATGGGATGCTTCAGTGAGTCTTCCTCTATTCTTTTGTTGCCAGATACCCACAGACCCAAGGTAAATCTGAGAGAGATCCGGGACACGCATTTCCGCATAAAGGTCATCACTTGGGTAAGTATAACATCTGTTCCCAATTATTATTAAGATCCACTTCTGAGCGACTTCCAGTCTTTTTATATAACATCTTGCAGCTCCTCCCCAGATGATATTAGCGTACTGCAGATGTGTCTCAACCAGAGATTTGTATATGATCTTTAGATGCTTTTGGTCAAACATATCTCGGTACATTTTAAACCTGCTGCTCAAAAATCGTATTTTGCACACCTGATTGTTTATGTGCTCATCCCATCTCAGATGACAGTCCACTGTCACCCCCAGGTATTTCACTGTCCTCACGACATCTATCCGCACAGTTCCATGACCTCCAGCTGTAATCTCCAAAGCTGCGTGTAACGGCAAGCCGCTGTCGTAGCTACAAAAAGGCAGACATTTAGTCTTGTTGAAGTTAATCATGAGCAATCTGGAGTCAAACCACGTTGACATGTTTTTGAAGTCATCTTCGGCTTTGCTTTTCAGCTCTTCCCCTGTTTCTCCCTTGTAGAATATGGCGGTATCCTCTGCGAAGCCAACGACAGTACCCTGAGACGACTGTGCAAACAATTCGTTAATGTATATGTTGAACATTATGGGGCCGATGACTGTGCCCTGTGGAACTCCATATTCTATTATTTTTTGCTTACTAATGTGTTCACCTAATATAAATATAGTTACATTTTTGGGCTACAGGAGCACCCTACAGAATTTCATGCTTGTCATTACTGTGAAAAAGCGTAAAATTCAAGGTCAACATTTTCCGCAATGCCAACTGATACATAGGGAACTTTCCTGCAATACTACATTAATATGCCTCTGATAGAAAATGTTTTACAGTTTGTATAACATTATAAAAAATCTTAAATATTACAAAAATTCAAGGTCGTTGGGTAGGCAGGAAATATGCACCGATTTGAACCAATTCTTACCATAATGCTAGATAGCGTATTAGATCACTATTTTGCGATATTATTTTTTAATATAGCCCTTTCGCTCCACCAAATTGTACATTTTACAAAGAGTTGCGAGGAAATATAAGAAAAGATCACAAACCCGACATCACCAGGGTCCACGGACAACTCGTGGAAATACCTTAGACTATGGAGACTGACAGTAGTATTGCCTACGCTCCAGTAGCAATGACCATGTTTACATGAATATCGTTTTTAAAATTTCAATACTTGGAACTTTAATAATCCAATTTATAGCTTATTTTGTGCCAACGGTAATAAAAAATTAATTTTTATAATTTCTGCTATTTTCTGCATGTACCAAATTCCTGTAGGCTAGTAATAATAGTTAGATGATTGAATGTAAATATTTTTTAAAGCTTTAAAGTAAGTTAGAGAGTTGTTTTTTTGTCTGACAACAACAAACAATGGTTTTAAACCATTTGACCGTTATTATCAACATAGAACAGCATAATTTGACGGTTTTCTAAATTCACGTAATTTCGTCATTTTCAATGTTGATCTAAAATAATATAAACAATGAGATGAACACAGTAGTGCCGTATATTGAGAGCTCGACGAAGCAAGCTAAAACAAAACACACGACAATAGGAGTAACAACTGCTGACGAAAACCACCGACAACAAAATGCTTTATTTGGGTTTCTATTTATCACCTACCTGTAATCTCTCAATTACAGAAAGGCTACAATTATTTACCTTTCATATATTTAGGAAGCTGTGTTAACATCGTGAAGTTTCCCCAGCCTTCAGAAAAATGTGAAAATATTATAGCCCATACCGGCATAGATGTAAAAATTCTCTTCCAAGGATAAGTTACTTCATCGTTCAATGGATTGTATTCCAGTGCTTCACTGATGTAGATCAGCTCAGCTTTACTTATTCTATCATCTTCGTGGGGAGACTTTTTAACCACCAATAGCCATATTACACTCCAGATTAGTCCAAGGATTCCTGAAATTATAAATACTGTTAGGTTCTTCAGGGTTCTGGATTTGTTGACTAACAAAACACAGCTTTTCAAACTTCTAATTTGTTATAACCAACTACTTTCCAACACCACTATCAACTTTAATATTTATCTCTATTACTAAATGTCCATAGAATTTCTATATTTCACTGCTCGCCTTCTATGATCACTTATTCTGCATCAACACTAACTTATTACTGACTCACTTACTCTATGTGCGGCTCGCCTATTTATAATGCCAATAGAGATTCTAGACCTTTCTACATCGTTCCTGTCACTTGTGGTACATTCTGGAAATATAATTCCAGAGTGTTCGCTGTTACCAACACACTTTTACAAGATGATTGTGACCATAGAAGTAACAGAGCACATACACTTAATTCTCATAGAGATAGGTGTGACAATATGTTCAAGTATATAAAGACAAATAAAAGTAAATATACTAGAAGAACTTAAGTTATTGAAAGGTGGGAGAAAAGCTTTACTCGACTTATTCAGAGACATACTTAATAACTTTGTGACATTTTTTGAAGGACACATAATATGTGCTTGGAAAAAAGAAAACAGGAAGACCAAGTGGAACACTTTTGGAAAACCTGGCCCAATTAATGAAGTGAAGAAGCTACCATAGAATGAAATGCACTGCTGAAGACACAGAATCATGGTTATGACAACAAGGCAACATCGCTTTTAGACTTTAATTATGTGCTGAGTGAAGATTGGAACCTGTGATGACCACTGATAAGTGCACTTGGAGAACCCAAATCACCACAACACATCTTGTAAAGACCTGACGGTCGTTTCACTAAGAAAGTTAGCGTCATCAGAGAATAAAAAATTCTGATGACGCTAACTTTGTTATTTAAGCTATCGTCAGGTCTTTAAAAGATATGTTGTGGTGATTTGCGTTCTCCAGGTGAACTTAAATTTGATTATGATAAGCGTAAAAGTAAATAATAGCAAATGTTGTGTAAAATTCTGTATCTCTGAAGTAAGTTGAGTTTGTTATTTCTTACACAGTGACCGCCAAAAGTGTACACCAAATGGAAAAAAATTTTATTTGTCTGAATCTGAATACCCATTTAACCCCAATCAGATATACCAAGTGATTTTTTCTTAATTAAAAAATTGTATTTTTCGAAGGTAAAATACAAAATTCACTATTTTCCGAAAATCGAGCGGTGCTATTTTTTCATTATCACTGAGCAACTTCAAGGTGAGACAACCACTTATCCCTCCCAAATTTTCTTAAAAAAAAATTATATTTTAAATTTGTGAAAAAATTTGACATATCTACCAAAAAAGCCAAAAAGTATGCATCAAATGGGAATAATTTTTATTTATGATTTATAAAAAAAATCCACACCCTTAATTTGTCCTCGTGTAAATACCTATTTAACCCCGGTCAAATATACTGTGATATTTGCGTAATTAAAAAGTTTTCGAAATAGGCAAAATACAAAATTTGTTATTTTTTCCAAAATCAAACGAAATCCGGGTGGGGTCCCTACAAGCCAAAACCAAGGTCGTTAAAATTTTTATATGTATATATATATATATATATATATATATATATATATATATATATATATATATATATATATATATATATATATATATATATATATATATATATATATATATATATATATATATATATGCGCGTTAACTTAAAAAATACTAAACTGATTTCAATTAAACTTGGCAAAAATCTTGTTTGGGCGAAAACCGAGGTCCAGTTCGTTAATCAGCCTTTATTCTCAAGTTTTTCCGGTGTAAAATCGGGGAACACTTTTTGAAAAAGCTATATTTTTAGAAGTATCAGAGTAACTGGAATGAGACTTTACATGTAGCTAGAAATAGTGCAAATAAACCTATGTTGTAAATTTTAAGTAATTTGGTACACCATATTGGGAGTTTTTTCCAAATTAAAAATAAAATTCCAAAGACGTGCGTTGAAACGACTTATTGGTTAAAGTCCAATGCCTGACAGACAAAGTAGTGAACTGCCACGCGTAAATTAATTCATACAACAGGTATAAACCATACATCAACGGTAACCAAACTAAATATATACCAGGCAGACAACCTACTACCCGAACCAACAATCGTGAAATCTCGGCCGCAATTATAAAAAATGACAGACATGGCTATAAAATTTATCAAGTGATTGTTATTTAACTGGGGGATTCAATCAATTATTAAAATACACTATATGTGTAGCTTTGTTGGCGTCCCCAAATACAGTTTTAGCGCAGGATAGATATATTATGCTGTCGCATAATATAGCAGAAATTTTAACAAAATCTAGCCAAGTCGCTATAAAAATGATTCTAAAATAGTTTCTTTTATCTTTAAACTTAAACATAAGACGTCATATAAGACCGAAACAGTCGTGCGATGTGTTTCAATGGTAATCCTACTAATTCTGTCATTAATTGTTACGTATACTTTGAATATAATATTGCGGGCATGAAGCCGATCTAAAGTATCACGCAAATAAAACGTTAGTTAATGTGTACCTAGATGGTGCACGGAGCTTCGCGCATGCTTCCTAAGCAGAAAGTTACGCGATCGAATACAGCTCGATGAATGTATGTTTTTATGTTTTAATTTGACATTTGGAGAAACAATAGTGCTGAGATTTCATACATTTTGAACAAGATCTCATTTTTGTTTAAAACGCCTAAATAAATTTGTCACCTTTGAGGCTGAAATTATAATTTTGTTATTGTTGATATTTAAAAAACCGGTTTGATTAGGTTGACAAAAACGAAATCAAACTGGCGATTAATAAGGAAAAATAACTGCTACGTTTATAATTTGGCAGATACTTTACTTATCTAAATGTGAATTAAGTTTCCTTCTGGAAATTTTTTCTATAACTTTAATGAAATTTGCAATACAAGTTTCTTTTAAAGAGACTTCACTATCTACAGATATAGCAAAATTTAGTTCTTTAGCTTAATAGAAAATTGAGTTTTGGGCATTTTTCTCAAAAGGAGTTAGAACACAAGATTTTTTGATAACAGAGAGATATCGGTGGTAACACTTTCAAAATAATTCTTCAAATGTGCGCGTACTAGGACCTCTAAGATCGGATTGGAACATGTGGTGAGCACTGATAGGTGCACTTGGAGAACCCAAATCACAACACATTTAAGAAAATAATGCTGCAAATTGAGTCATAACTTCTACATAGCTGTAATAATCTACTCTCCTCAGAAAGACATTCTCATGAAATAAATTTAGAGTCCATGATTTGCCCACTAAGAAAATATTCGCATTACTGTACCCATAAAATTCTGAAAGGTTATATTACTCGAGTTTTAACGAAAAAATGTCAATTTTCCCCCAATGACCCCTCATTTATCCCCTACCCCCATGAAGCAATCTTACCCAAAAACAATTCGAAGCGTTCTTCTATTGAGTGCTAACTAGAGACCAAACTTGAAGATGATATCTCAATTCGTTTAAAGGTTATTGCGCCTACTAACAGACAAACGTACAGGCCAACAGACCGACAGATAAGAGAAAATTCCGCTAGTAATTCGTCCACACTAGGAGTTTTTCCATGTCTAAATTTCTTAAGGGCTTTCTCAAATTCTTCTCTTGAAATAAGTAGGTCCAGGTCATCTAGGTCTTCTCCATTACCTTCATATACTTTTCTTCATAATTAATTTCCTCCCCGTGATGTAACTCCTCCAGATAAACTTTTCAGTGCTTAGTAATGTCTTCCCTTTCTAATAAAAAAATTTCATCATTGTTATCAATTTAATGAATTTTCATTAGAAATATGTGTATGGGTGAGCGTTGAATTAAATAGTGCTGCAAATTGAATCATAACTTCCACATAGCTGTGATAATTTATTCTCTTCAAAAAGACATTCTCATGGAATAAATTTAGGGCCCATGACTTGACCACAAAGAAAATATTTCGATTCCTGTATCCATAAACTCTTGAAACGTTATATTACTCGAGTTTTATTGTAAAAATGTCAATTTTCACCAAATCAGCCCTTATTTATCTCCTACCTCCGGAAGCGCTCTTACCCAAAAACAATTCGAAGCGTTCCTTTGTCGGGTACTAATTGGATACCAAATTTAAAGATGATATCTCGATTTGTTCAAAAGTTATCGCTCCTATTAACAGACAGACGTACATGCCGACAGACAAAAAAACTTCGTTCCACAATCAAGTTTTCTATACCTTTTGAGGCTTTTTACACCGTTTTAGCAAAAAAAATAGAAATTTTTGTCAACAATATTCCACCCTCACACATTCAACCCCTAATTTAATTTCAGCACAGAATACCAGATGTTTGATGAAATTAAAAGTTGTCCAAAAAATAAACCCTAAAACGTTATATTACTCGATTTTTAATGAAAAAAGTTCAATTTTCACCAAATTATCCATCCTCAGCCCGCTAAAGCGATTTTACCTAAAAACAATCCGAACCGTTCGTTTGCCAAGTGCTAATTGTATACCAAAATTGAAGACGATATCTCAATTCGTTCTAAAGTTATCGTGGATACAAACATACAGACATACATACCGAAATATGCACAGACAAAAAAAAATCGTTTCCAAATCATGTTTGCTATATGTTTTGATATTTTGTACGTCGTTTAAGCGGAAAAAAACGTGAAGTTCTTGTCGCCGATGCGACACTTCCACACGTTGCGACGATGTGGGAGTAATAATTACTGTTTGTGAGATTCAAGCCGCATCAAAGAAAACTGCTCAAACTAACTTTAAATTGTAAATTGCCCAACTCAAAGAAAGGTACATGAATTCTCACAGATTTTTGAGGAAAGTATTTAGCTAGCAATGCGTAAAATAGGGCTTTTTCGATGCCATTTAGATACGTCTACAATATCGGTGAAAAGTATTTCTTCTAGAAACCACGTTGCACCAAAACCGTAAAATTAATGCACAAATTTTAATGTTCGCTGACGAACAAAAAGATTCGGGGGACTAATTGACCGTTTTTATTGTTTTTCAAATTTTTGATCTTTTAAGTTTCCACACACAACACATCACTTTCCAAAATAAGTTTTAGTATGTAAATTTTTTTTTAAAGAACGAAAAGTTGTTTTCTCCCCTCAAATTGTTGAGTGAGCTGGTACTAAGAGATGATGAAAAATAGCACAGGGATTGCGCTTGATTTCCGGAAAATAGCGAATTTGGTATTTTAGTTATTTTGAAAAAGAATTTTTTAATTAAGGAAAAATCACTTAATATATCTGATCGGGGTTAAATGGGTATCAAAATTCAGGGCGTGGAAGTTTTTTTAATCAAAAATAAAAACGTTTTCCATATGATGCAACGTTTTTTGGCGGACACTGTATATGGGATAAATGTAAGGTGACCTAGGTGGCTAATGAACAGGTATCCTCTAGCCGTATGTTAAACCTTATACCTGCAAAATATTTTATTACTAACCAAAAAAATAAAAAACACTCGGCCATCCAAAAGCTTCACATAAAAAAGCGGAAAAAGCCATAGAAACAACTGTCCCAACATGGGTTCCAGAGAATGCAAAATTTGCCATCCTACTTCTTTCCAGAGGTGGTGCCCATTTAGACCAAACTTCATGCATGCATGGAAATGTGAGACCCTGAAACAAATCAAACTTCCTTGTTTTCTATTCATATTAAAAAAGTTCCGACGCAGCAAGTCCATTATAGTAACACATATGCATAAATATGTGGTTTTCCTGAAAACTTAATCGATTCACTAGAAAAAATTGTGTATGAAAATTCACTACTAAACAAATCAGCAATAAAGCAGGTTCTATACAACAAAAATTTCGACATACATCAACTTATTACATTATTACAACTATTTTCAATATAGTTAGATGTACATTGTGAAATGTACGACTAATTACAGCGAGAGTACACCTAAAGCAATTTCAGCTAATGCTGGCCACCTAAGCGTTTCTAATTATCGTGAGAGCATCTAGCCTTATATACATTGTCCTGGTATTAGGGAAAAAAGGACCAGGGCCGACAATTTACAAAATTGTTGGTTGGTTATACAAAGTCTCTATTTATAATTATATAACGTTTTGTGTTTACTGGAGCTGCCGTGCCAACATACTACCTGGTTCCGCACCGAGATGGCGACTCTATCGTACATTTCACAATGTTCTGGGAGGCTGACTACCTTAGCCGAAATTGCTTTAGGTGTATTGTCGCTGTAATTGGTATAGAGCACAGAGCGAAACCGGTATGCGTTTCTAGTTATTTGAGAAAGCATCTAACCTTACATAGCTACATATATTTTGTTTGATGTATTTAATTAGAAAGAAGACTTTCCAAGAAATGAGAATCCATCAAATCAGTTTGGTTATATTTAAAACAAAATAGTTGTTGCCGTGTATGTGCTTTTTTACGTCTAAAGCTTCAAAAAAGCCACGTCTGCGCTTGCCATTGCAAAAATGTACTGGACCTATGCTGTTATTTACTCTTGGTCTATATCAAGTATCGATAATATGTTTTGAAATATAGATTTGTCAGTGTGTTTACTTGTAAGTGCAGAAATATGTTACTTTATCTGATATTAAAACTCCTAGAAGTTTCACCGATGTACGTTGCGTCACAATATGTACACAACCTAATTTATAAATTCCAGTTATTATCAAGAAACATGATTTTTCTTTCGCCTAAGATAACAAGTCACGCGTCGTGTTGTAAGTTTTAAAGCTACCTTTGTATTTGTACTGGCATTTAAAATTTTTGAAATGTCTTTTGAAATATTTCAAAAATAAGTCGTCGAAACATATTTGTTTTCTTTCTAGTATCCAATATTTGGATAATTAAATTCGGTGCTAATTTGTATTCTGTTCTATCATCTTATAGGTACACAAAAATGTTGAATTTTTCATCCTCTGATGACGCTAACTTTGTTAGTGAAACGATCGCCAGGTCTTTAAAATGATGTGTTGTAGTGATTTAAGTTCTCCAAGTGTCCTATCGGTGCTCATCACAGATTCCAATCTTGACTTAGTGTTCTATCATCTCATTTATTATTTTAATAGAGTAACCATTATTAAATGCTATTTTAAATACGTCATCGGTCATTTTTATTTTATTTATTTTTTAAAGATTTTTTTTATCCAAACACCATAACATAGGAGCGGTTTTTTATAGTTTTCATAAATGCGTATAAATAAATGCAATTTTCTCCCGTCTGATGATATAGTGAAGCTGCGAAACTAGTTGCAGAAGAAAAAGATATTTGTGAAGCCAGAGAAGTAGAAATAAATACGTTTCTATTTTTAGTTCTCTAAAAGTTAAATCTATATTTGAAGGAACAAAATTCTTGTTTTTTTGCGTCAAAAAATAAAAAAAGACTGAACTAGTACGTATTTTTTCAACTTGTACCTTGGGAAGCTTCGATGATCCAGTGGTAAGGACGTGTGCCTATGGACCCAAACTTCCTGGGTTCGACTCCCAGCAGAACCGTTAAATTATTTTTCAGTACATACTCTAAATTAACATCAATCGAGGTTGTGACAGTGTGCTTGACCAAGTTGAATGTCTACACGCTTCTCCCTTCGGGGGGAGGCCGTAAAACTGCCAGTCCCGTGTTCAATGTGATGTTAGGCACGTTAAAGATCCCTACGCTCTGACAGGCAAAAAATAGTTCGGCAAAATTTTCGGATAGTGGGGTTAAACTGTTCCCTGGCCTCGGTGATTGGCCATGGTTAAAAAAACGTGTACGTTGATTTCATGAAAACGCAATGCAATGCAGTAAATGGATCATATTTCAAGGATTAAAGACACTGTATGAGAGCTGAGAAAAGAGTATTGTTTTATGTTAATTAATTGTTTCTGTTTTAAGGTAAACTTTATTTTGTTTTTGTTCTTAAATCCATAACCTATATTTTACTTTTGCCACATTAAACAGTCCGTGGTAAAAAGAAGTAGCAGCCAATTTTTAGATAATTAAGCTACTGTTTTTGATAATGATGCTTGGTTGTGTGTGACCCAATAGTTTTTTTTAACTTCTCGTCATCCCCGAGGATAATGAGAAAGAGGCAATAAACGTACCGGTAAAACTTTAAAAAAACATCATCTCAAATATCTACAGATTGCAATTAGGTATGCCAATATATTTTATAGTTCCATGTACTTCCTAACGCTTTATTTAGAGATTGAGAGATGTTGTAAGTAGTACACTCTTGAAGAAACTTCGGACATGCTACCATAAAGTGTTACACAGACTGTAGAAACTACATACGGGCTCTTATTCTTTCTTGATTAGATAAACATGTGTCGAATTAGTATGACCAAGTTTTAAGCGTGTAATTTTGATTTGAGATTTTATATCATCCGAAAGAAGTTGCAACAGTTTCACTGGCTGTTTTACTGTTCGTAGTTTAGAGGTAGCGTGCCGGGCTTGCCACGGACTTAGAACTCTTATAACAGTTTTGAAATCACTAGTTATGACCCAATATTGTTTCTTAACAATACTGTCAACAAGATTAAAATATTATTAAATCTACCTGAAAAATCCCTTCTAGAGCTCGAACTGCAATTAACATATAAACATTTATTGTCGCTATCCAAGGAGTAAGAATTGTAAGAAATGCAACGACTCCAATAGTTGCGCCAAATACTTGACTACCACCGACTCTTGCTGCTAAATATCCACCAATCACTTGTGTGGTCACATACCCATAAAAGTATGAACTCAAAATGTATCCTTGTAATTCTGAATTCCATTCGAACTCTGGTTGCTGCAATTAAAAAAATTGGGTATTAGGGGGACTTAATTGATGACCACCTGAAACATTGGTTATCTACATCCTGAAACGTAGGAGTATATTTTTGCAAACTCGCATCATTTTTTCTGAATCTGGTATAATATTAACTAACAAATAAAAAGTCTGGACGCACCAAGTACGTTATGGTAGTGAATTTTCATAGATATGATCTGGCACCAATTATTTTTTTTATAACTTTTTTTCTTGTAACATAGAAATCTAAATTTTGGTATATCGTCTACTTTTTATATCGCAAACGTACATACCAAATTTGTTTACCATAACTTTTTTATTTTCGGGGATAAATTTTTTTTGCGAAAGAAAAGTTTTGACTTTTCTATTACTCTCTATTTTTTGCTGAATGATGAATTTTATTCCATAAGTGTGTTTCACAGTATATATATATATATATATATATATATATATATATATATATATATATATATATATATATATATATATATATATATATACATATATATACATATATATATATATATATATATATATATATATATATATATATATATATGTATATATATATATATATATATATATATATATATATATATATATATATATATATATATATATACATATATATATATATATATATATATATATATATATATATATATATATATATAAACATACAAAAATTTTAACTGACCCCGGATATGGGTTCTAGTGGTCTTCGCGCTCATTTAAAAAGTTTTTCAAAATTCTAGTCGAGATTAGTGAATACACGAAAATTCACTAAAACGTAATTAAACATATTTTTTCCTAATAAAGAGGTCTGGGTGAGGCAAGTGCGTTATGGTAGCGACTTTTCAGAATACTATCTCAAATCGCAAAAAAACTAGGTTAATACGAAAATAAGTTGTTAAAGTTTGAAAAAGTGCTTATGGAAGGCCGCTACCATAACGCAATTGGCGGCTCCTCTGTTGTCTTGGACGTCGGTGTCGAACTATTCGATGGAGAGACAGGCGTACACTGATTAGAAGGAGTAGTGAGAGTAAAAACTATATAACTATGCTGACTTTCAAAAAAAAAAACTCCCAGTAAGAGTCGACCATTTGCAATAAAATGTTTTATACGACTCTGTTTTGTCTCTTATAAGAAATGATAACAATATGGCCAAAAAATTTTCACAGGCGTACACTTGATATGAGATGCAATAGCATACCATAGCAGGTCACCTCAAGTTTTTATTAAAATAGTTTTGAATGAAAATGAAACGTACTACAGCTGGTTGCACTGCCATACCTACAAGGGTTAATTCAACACTTTTTCCAACAAGATAACGCACTTCCCCATACAGCAAGGGTTATTGCAAGAGAATAAGGTAACCCTGTTCCAAAGCCTTCTCACTGACTGGCAATCGATTGGGTAATTTCCCCTGTCATCAAATAACCTACTTGATCTTCGTCACCGAATTCAAGAACCTGGGGTGACATTTCTCAGGATGCCATAAATCATTTAATTTTAAGCATGCCTCGAAGATTTACCTATCGAATGCATATAGAGCCGCATCAGGCCTATTCGTTATTAAATAAATTATTTATTTTTCAATATTTTAGTTTGAAAATGTAATTATTACTTCCACATGGTCACAACGTGTGGAAGTATCGCATCGGCGACAAAAAATTTAAAAAATTTCGCTGAAACATCGTGAAAAGTATCAGAACATATAGAAAACATGATTTGGGACTGAAAATTTTTTGGTCTGTATGTCTGTCTCTTTGTAGCCACATTAGCTTTAGAACGAATTGAGATATCGTCTTCAAATTTGGTATACAGTGGGCACTGGACAAACGAACGGTTCGAATTGTTTTTGGGTAAAAACGCTTTAGGGGGGTGATTTGGTGAAAATTGATATTTGTTCGTTAAAACTTGAGTAATATTTAGTTTTAGGGTTTATTTATTAGAAAACTTGTACTTTCATCAAACAGCTGGTATTTTGTGCTGAAATTAAGATAGTGGTTGAATGTGTAGGGGTGGAATATTGTTGACAAAAATTTCGAATTTTCTTTTGCTAAAACTGCGTAAAAAGTCTCAAAACATATAGAAAACTTGATTCTGGAACGAAAATTTTTTTGTCCGTCCGTCGATCGGTCTGTCGGTGTGTCGGCATGTACGTCTGTCTGTTAATAGGCGCATTAACTTTCGAACAACTAAGATATCATCTTCAAATTTAGTATCCAGTTAGCACCCGACAAAGGAACGCTTCGAATTGTTTTTGCGTAAGATCGCTTCAAGGGCTAGGGGATAAATAAGGGGTGATTTAGTGAAGATTGACATTTTTTCAATAAAACTCGAGTAATATCACGTTTCAACGGTTTATGGGTACAGGTACAGGAATAAAAATATTGTCTTTATGGTCAAGTCATCGGCCCTAAATTCATTCCATGATAATGTCTTTCTGAAGAGAATAAATTATCATAGCTATGTGGAAGTTATGATTATATTTGCAGCACTATTTTTTGAGTTTGATTTAACACACATTATGGATAAATATATTAAGATTTGGCAACCTCTTACTGGGTGTTCGGAGATTTTTTAAACTCAGTAGAGTATACTTATCCGGGATAATGGGGGGAGCGGTCAACACGGATAATTGATAAACACTTACGATACGAACATAATAAAATATATGTATATATATATGGACACACACACGACGAAATAATAGAGGTACAATGAAAAACTTACAGTAGATTAATAATGAATGATTGATGATCACAAGTGTGTTTCATGGTTAAAACGAGTCTTTTTTGTCTCCGCGACATGCTGTATGTATACCGAATTTATTAGAAAATAGACCGTGATCATACAAACTCACTTTGCTATCAAACATCAACCGACGAACTAAGTAGTTTCGGTAGCTTTCATAAATTGGAAAGAAAGTGCATAAAAATGTTTAAGAGCTATATCTTTCTCAAGGAAAGGTTACCTTGTTCCTTTCTCTCCTACCGACCATGCAATCACGAATGAGATCAAGTGTAAAGAGATAGGGGCAATTAAAATTTATGACCTTAACGTAACATCTTTCTTGACGTTTCTATTGTAGTGACTGTGGCACGTTCGGAGATAAATCGAAATTGACCACAACAAAATAAGCAATCTGTGACAGTTTATTTTCCATTTAGCTACTATTACACTACCTATTGGAAGATATTAGAGTGATGCTACAAGAACTTCAGGAGACCTATGCAACAGTAGGTCTAAAAATGAACATCGGAAAAACAAAATTTATGACAAACCTCTTCCCTAGTAAAAACCTAATTATTGAAAACTCTGAGGTGGAATAGGTAGATAAATACACATATTTGGGCCACGAGATAAGCATATCCAAAGCCAACCAAACATGCGAAATAAACAGAAGAATTATACTCTCCTGGAGACGTTTTCAGAGGCGACCTTCCAATATGCTTGACAAGAAAAGTTTTCAACCAGTGTGTTCTACCGGTTATGACCTACGACGCCGAAACACTAACCCTTATCAACGCTTCTGCTAAGAAACTAAAAGTAGCACAGCGCAAAATGGAGAGGTCGATGCTTGGCGTTTCGTTACGTGACCACATTGGAAATGAAGAATTACGCAGAAGAACAGAAGTGACTGATGTAGTCATACATGTGGCGAAACTCAAATGGAAGTGGACGGGACATGTGGCTCGCATGCAAGATGACAGGTGGACAAAACGATTACTTGAATGGAGACCCAGATCCGATAAAAGAGACAGAGGAAGACCACCAACTCGCTGGACAGACGACATTACAAAAATTACAAAAAACTGGATTCGTAGCGCTCAAGACAGAAAAGAATGGACTCAACTAGGTGAGGCCTATGTCCAGCAGTGGACGCAGAGGGCTGATTGATGATGATGACACTAACTACAGGTTCTACCGAATTTTGCAGTTTTATTTCCCTCGTGATTTTTGCAACGTAGTCGTTATAATAGGCACACCCATACTTAGATGGTCGTTGGTTTTTATTAGGGATATTTATTATATTTGTGGAAGAGGAAACGAAAAAAATTGAAATTTCGATCTATTCCTGATTTGAAATTTTGATCGATTACTCGGCACGGATAATCCGAAAACCGGATAATCCGCACACGAATAATCGAGAGTATACTGTGTATTATTATCCAAACTAATTAAGTACATATGTAGAGACTTCTTCTGCCGATTCACAATTGCCTGTTTTCTTCCCTGTAGCAGATGTCCTCCTGTTGCAATGCCGCGAGGCGAAACTGGTTACACAGTAGAAAACAAGCAATTGTAAAGGCAGAGAAGGCTCTACACCTGTATCTAGTATGGAACGGTTTCACCCAGTAAGGGCAACAACACTTAACTCTCGGTTAGTCGCGCGAGGGACCACTGTCACCCAGCAACAGTTACTGGTCTGTTGTGAGATGGGAACGTTTTGTACGCATGTGCCGCCAAATGTACCTTTTCAAAACATTTGTTCGCAGCTACCAGGCGAGTTTCAGTTTGATCCCAGCAGTGGTTAGTATTTTACATGTTGCCAAAGTGCTGTGGTTGACAAACGTCACCCACGCGACTGAACGCGTTACAAATTTTATGTGGGTATTTTTGTGAAACAGGACAAACAAATCATCAGAGAGGCGACATTTTAGCAGGTATTTATTGACTTTTTCTTCTGTCCACAAAACAATAATTTCAATTAAATATTGGTGAATAAAACACAGTGAAACTGGTGATTTTTGTAACATATTCTGTTGGTTTCCTTTCAGATATGTAGGCACGTAAAAGGAGCAGAACTGAACAAAGCACAGACCCAGAAGTATGGTTACAGTGGTTCAATGAGCTCAATGAAGAGAGTGAAGAAGAAAATATGCGAAATCAAGAAACAATGGATGAAAGTGACGAAGGAGAAGAAGATGTGATTTTAGAAAGTGATCATGGGTCGGATACAGAACAAGAACTCTCTGAAAGTGATACTGACCTCTCAGATGATAATGATGAGATGGACTCACAGAGTTATTATATAGGAAAAGATGGTGACACAAAATGGAGTAAAGCACAGCCTCCTAAGAACGTAAGAACACGGGCGCATAACATAATTACACATTTGCCAGGGCCAAAAGGAGCTGCCCGTGAAGCTCAGTCACAAAATTCAAGCATTAGAGCTTTTTATCAGCAATGATATACTTTCAACTTCTACAAATATTTATATTGAACGTGTTCGTCAGAAATTCGCAAGAGATAGAGATTCCTAACTCACTTATATGACTGAAATCATAAGCTTTATTGGTTTATTGTACCTCATAGGCAGTCTTCCGTCTTCCAGAAAAAAACTACATCAATTATGGGATAATAGTAAAGGTAATGGTCTAGAATCCTGCTATCTGACAATGAGTGAACAACGCTTTCGTTTTTTGCTAAGATGCATTCGATTCGACGATGTCAAAGACAGACCCATGCGCAGTGAAGTTGATAAATTTTCACCAATAAGAGAATTATTTGAGAGAATGGTGCTTAGTTTCCAAAATCACTATTCCGCCAGTGAGTTTTTAACTATAGATGAGCAATTGCTAGCCGTCAGGGGGCGTTGTAGCTTCAGGCAGTATATCCCTAATAAGCCAAGCAAATATGGGATCAAAACATTTGCTTTAGTGGACGCGAAAACCGCATATACTTTGAAATTAGAAACCTACGTAGGTAGACAACCACCAGGCCCATATAGCCAAAGCAACGCTGCCAGAGATATTGTGAAGAGAATGGTGGAGTCTGTTCAAAACACAAATAGAAATATTACCGCGGATAATTGATTTACCAGTATTCCCTTGGTAAGTGAGCTGTTTGAACGAAAGCTCACTTACGTTGGTACGCTAAGAAAAAAAAATCCAAAAGAGTTATTGCCAAATAAAAATAAACCTGAAAGCTCCTCTCTTTTTGGATTCAGAGAAAACTCTACTCTTGTGTCTTATTGTCCGAAGAAACGCTAAGGCTGTTTTAGTTGTTTCATCCATGCACCATGATGCTGAAATAGACACAGAAACTGGAGAAAAGCAAAAACCTGCCATCATAACATTCTACAACCATACAAAAATAGGCGTAGACCTAGTGGATCAGCTTTGTCAGAAAAACAATGTGGCTAAAAATACTAGGTGCTGGCCTATGGTTGTGTTTTACAATTTACTAAATGTGGCAGCAATAAATGCGTTTTGCATTTATAAGGCAAATCAAGTCGATGCTAGAAGTAAATTTATAAGGACTAACTTCCTCAAAAACTTTGCCTGGGAAATGGTGAAGCCTCAGATCCAGGAAAGATCTCGTATTCCTCAAATCCCTAGAGAACTGTCTCGTCGAGCATTGCTGTTGCTTGGAGAAAGTCCCCCTGTACTTGAGCAAGATGATCGTCGAGGTGCAAGAGGCAGGTGTTTTTACTGTGGAAGGGCTCGTGATAAGACAACTAGAAAGTGGTGTGCCAGTTGTAATAAATGGGTATGTAATGAACCTCTGAAGGAAATATGTTTAAGCTGTTATGAACAAGGAAATGTATAGTTTATGTTTGCTATTACTAATCATGAGAACAAATAGTGTATAATTACAATTTACAATACATAGTATATAATAAGAATTTACAATACATAGTTTAGGTACACTTTGTTGTTTTCATGCTGGAATAAATGGTGCTTATATAAGCAAAAATCAAAATATATTCTATAGGACATTCATTCACAACTACCCACAACATTTGATTTATAATCAGAGCCAAAAATCACTAAAAACAGGTTGGGTGACGTTTGTCACCCACGCGATCACTTGTGTAACATGAAAGCACGCGACTAACGTAGGGTTAATAAATTATTATTCAAACTTCTCTTGTCTGTTAAGAATACTCACATAAATGGTTGTTCCATTTTCCAACACTACTGTCTTGTTTTCTGTCATGGCAACAATTGCAATACTTAAGTTTACCCTCAGAGAGTACACATTGAAAAATCCAAAAAACGCCAAGAAAACTACTGTGTATCTCCTCGTTTTCCAAAATTTCCAATTTGAAAAGTTTTCCTCTGGTGCGCTGAAATAACGTTTTCTGGTATTTATTTGAGAAATACTCACAAAAGTTTATATAATTTTAGAGAAATTCTTTAGCTTATGCCTTTGTAAACTTTATTAAATTTTATGGAAAACTGTTTAGGGAAACTACTATTTATAATTTAACACAACAATATATCTAAAGGATTGTGAAGGTTAACTAGGGGGATCAAGAATTGATTTAGTATAGGAACATTGAATGTTAGAAGCTTGTTAAGGGACAGAAAACTGCAAAAAGCAAAGAGCATAATGGTAAAATTGATATAGATGTATTTGGCATGTCGGAAGTAACGAGGCCGGAGCATGGACACTTCAAGAGTGGTAACGTCAGAATGAATAAAGAGAAGACTACGGAACATATGAGTGAATAAAATGAATAATACGTGCAGTGTCAACGATAGGACACTTATTCCAATTGAAGCAAAGCACCAGATTATCGCGATAATAGAAGTAGTAACGTCACAATTAATGG
Source organism: Tillus elongatus (assembly GCA_964006375.1). Taxonomy (NCBI): domain Eukaryota; kingdom Metazoa; phylum Arthropoda; class Insecta; order Coleoptera; family Cleridae; genus Tillus; species Tillus elongatus. The sequence goes on from OZ023264.1 coordinate 132,293,912, forward strand.
AGAGAAGAATACGGAAGATTACGGAACACCGGGTCAATAAAATGAATAATACGTGCAATGTCAACGATAGGACACTTATGGGGACAATTGAAGCAAAGCACCAGATTATCGCGATAATACAAGTAGTAACATCAGAATGAAGAGAAGACTACGGAAGATTACGGAACACACGAGTCAATAAAATGATTAATGCGTGCAATGTCAACAATAGGTCACTTATGGGGACAATTAAAGCAAAGCATAAGATTTTCGCGATAATACAAGTAGTACTTTCCGACAACACAAAGCGGGTAAAGGAAATACATGTATTTTAATATAAAAGATCTGTGTAAGAAGTGAGAGTACATAATCGGAAAATTAGAATTGGTAATTTTAACCCGGTAGTAGGCAAACCAATGGAAAATCTTGTAACTGAAAAATTTTGATAAGGGGAAGTGATAAAAGAGGAGAAAAGCTAATGGATTTATGTGAGAAAAATGGTCTAATTATAACGAACACAATGTTTGAGGGACCCAAAAGACGAGGATATACATGGAAAGTACCAAAGGATACAGAAGGTATCAAATACCTTCACGTAGGAAGAAGGAACATCGACAAAAACAACTTAGTTGGACTTCTATAAGCAGCGTTTTCTACATTTTGCACCAACATTTTCTCTTAATAATGTTCTTCCCTTCCAGCACGCATATTGGCTCCCCTAGCTTGTTTAGGGGTTAAAGGGACAGTTTGTTTTCTTGTTGTTCATGTACAAGACACCCTACCAAGAAGGCATAAACGACGGGACCTGGCCTAACCCGACCTGACCTGACCTGGCAACGTTGGAGACAACAAGGAACCAAAAATTCTCGGGACGCAGCAAGTGCGTTATGGTAGTCAATTTTCATTAAATGCTTCAAATTTAATTAACTCAATTTTTTATAAACTTAGAGAGTTTAATTTTGGTGTGTAGTAAGGTCTTTACTAACGCAAGATATCCACCAAATTTCATTAAAATAACTTTGTAATTTTCGGAGAAAAAAAAATTTTCGGAAGAAAATTTAAAATTTGAATAACTCTTTCTATAAACTTATAAATTTCAGTACGTAGTAAGATCTCTCAAAAGGCAATATATATAGTAAATTTCATTTAAACGGCTTTGTTACTTTCGGAGAACAAAATGTTTTTCGAAAGAAAACTCAAAATTTTCCCGGAAAACTCCGTCCGACGACACCATCAGCTGCGCTAGGAGCCTGGCTGTTGCTGCCACCGCTTCCCATCTGCATCAGAAAGGAGGCCATGGCGTCACATCTTGGAACGCGAGACTCTGGAAACTAGTGCAGGGAGGGGGCAATGACAGGACATGCACGAGTTGCCAAGGAGCTGGGAAAGAAAATCCCAGTTTCCACCATTAAGGTACGGAATGCAGTGGACAATATTAGGCTAACTAGGACACACACCCTCAGAATCCCCAGTAGGGATCAGTGGAGGGAAAATGAGGTTGCATTCCCGCCCGCAAGCCTGGTCTGTTTTACCGATGGATCACGGCTGAAGGAGCAGCAATCCTCCGGAGCGGGAATATACATTGATGGCCTGGGGGTGCGCGAGAGTTATGCTCTGGGCGCATTTGCCACGGCTTTCTAAACGGAGGTGTACGCTATCCTGTCTGTAGCTAATCGACAGGATGTGCGTATGAGCCCTGAGAAATGTGTATACATTTGCTCAGATAGTCAGGCGGTCCTCCAGGCAGTCTGTGCGACCAGAATTAGGTCAACGCTGGTCCAGGAGTGCGCTGGCGCCCTCACGGGACTGTCCAGGACAAAGGCGCTGCAATTTGTGTGAGTTCCGGGACACTCTGGCGTCGCGGGAAATGAAGCGGCGAATGATCTCACAAGGCTTGGTTCCCAGCGGCCCTTCTTTGGCCCGGAGCCTACTATAGGCATAAGTAGGAGGGTGGTCTCCGACGCCCTACATAGGTGGACTGAAGAGGCCATGGAGAGGAACTGGAGATCGGTCGGTGGCTGTAGGCAGGCGAGGGATTTCCTGGAGGGTCCGGACAGCGACAAGACTGTCTGGCTTCTTAGTAGGAGTCGTTCTGTGCTTCGCCGCATCGTTGGGGTGCTAACAGGCTACTCTGCTCTTAGAAGACACCTTACATTGGTAGGTGTCAAGAGGGACCCCATTTGCCAGGAATGCGGCGAGACTGAAGAAACGTCTAACCACTACCTGTGTGAAAGCGATGCTTTTGGGAGTCTTCGAACAGAATTGTTCGGTTCGAGGACTCTGCAGGGTAGCCAGGTAGGTTCCGTCCAATTGAAGACTGTCATGGCCTTTATTTCGAGGTCGAGGAGGTTTGGTGACGAAACGGAGGAAGAATAGGGCATGGTTGCTGGGTTGCCGGGATTGGCAAAAAGGGCCCGTTGTGGTCTACTTGCCTGGCGTTAGCCTCCCTACCACTGCTACTACTACTACTAACCGACTTTGTAGCTCTTATAACAACCAAAATAGGAATACATGCAGCACCAAACTGGGACACAATGTATAAGATAGTAAACTTCAGCTATGTGTGTGTGTGTTTTGTTTCTTTAACGTCGGCCTATTTCCGCGACTATGGCCAATCACCGACGCCGAGGAGCAGTTTCACCTCACTATCCTGGAAATTTTGCCTTCCTGTAAGGAAGGTAGGGATCTTTAACGTGCCCAACATCGCATGGACACGAGACCGACGACTTTACGCCCCCTCCGAAGGGCGGAACGTGCAGGCATTCAACTTGCTCAAATACAATGCCAGAACCTCGGTTGATGTCAATTTTACAGTTTGTACTGAAAAAGTGAAAGGAGTACCCTGGGATCGAACCCAGTACCCTTCGGTTCAGAGGCACACGTTCTTACCCCTGAACCACCGAGGTTCTAACTTTTGCTATAAGCTGTCGATTTATCTAAAACTGGTTGGCCCCTAATATGCAGTATCACCAAACAAAATAATCTTCCCACAAAAAAGACACCTCAACTCGGATCTAAGGGAAAGGTTTATCAAGTCATGCGTATTATATGTTATAATCTATAGGGCGGAAAACCTGAATAAATCAATAAAATAAATAATAACAAATAAGCAGGATATAAAGAGAATAATAAGCTTTTCAAATATGGAGAAAAACGCAAAGTAGGCTGATAGAAAGAGAAATAACAGTGTACTAGAGGAACAATCTTACTTGTTGAAACAAATTGGGTGGACGAAGGTAAAATTTGTTGAATATATTATGAGACCAAATAGTTTCTAACGTTATTTGAAGAACACCAACTTAGAAGCGAAGAGGTATAGCCTCGGTGGTCCATTGGTAAGAACGTTTGCCTCTGAATCCAAGGGTACTTGGTTTTTTCAGTTGTTCAGTACATGCTGTCAAAGAAACATCAACCGAGTTGTAGCATTGTATCTGAGCAAGTTGAATGTCAGCACGTTCCGCCCTTCGGATGGGACGTATAAGCCGTCGGTCCAGTGTACGATGCGATGTTGGGTACGTTAAGGACCCAGACAATCCTTACAGAAAGGCAGGGGTTCGGCGAATTTTCCAGGATAGTGAGGAGGCACTGCTCGCTGGCGTCGGCGATCGGCCATAGTCGCGGAAATAGAACGTTAAAGAAACAAAACACAATAAACATAGAAGGGGAAAGGTAGGTCAAGAGGAAAAGCTGGCGCAAACGATGGAGTGCGGAAGCCACAATGAAATAAAAAGAACTGCTGGAAACAGAGAGTCTTGGTTGCGATGACAAGGCGACATCACCTTAAGACTGTGTTGATAATGGTCACAATCTAATCAGTTTAATCTAAATAAACAATATAATATTCTAACATTGTCCATCGTTTTGAAAAATATGTCACAATGACTATGTAGTTACTAGATGTTTGTTGATTATTTTACTTTAACGTTGATACCGTCTATATACTATAATAAATATCAGTACAAATGGGCAATTAAATCAGTAAATTTTAAAAGACTATAACACTATTACTAAAAGTAGTAACAACATTTTCAGTTCAGTAGCGGTTAACAATGTAAGCTACGTTTCTGTCACAAAAAAATCATTTTACATACTTGCCCATCTTTTATCCAAGCAAACGTATACCACTATCACTGTGTTATCATAAGCTTTTTATTAATATTTTTACTGTGATATTGACATACTGTGTCTCTACTTCACTAGTAACCAAGGCGATTTAGGCAATGGACTAATATGTCCTTCGCATATATCCAGTAAATACTACGTAGGTACATATTTTGTAATTATAAAAAGATTTAGACACAATGTCCTGATTACTGCCGGAAAACTCAAAGCCTTTTATTGACGAAGTGGATTAAAAGTTATATTATTATATCAAAACTATGTTATAAAATAAATGTCTGTTTAGACAAACTAGTATACAAGGAGGTATTGAAAAGTACTTAGCCTACAAGAGAAAACGCAATAATTTTTTAAAACAAACTTTTATTTATTTAACATGTACCGGGTGGCCAATTAAGCGAGGTAAGCGGCTATATCTCGGAAACCGTTCACCATAGAGCTTTGCGGAAAAAATATCTTTAGTAAATGTGGCCAAGAGAAATCGTTGGAAATTATTTTCAAGTTCGTCAGATGCCCGCTAGGGGGCGTAACACCAAGAGCAAATGGAAAAAATAGGATATCTCAGTAATATGTCCAAATAGACTGTATTGAAAATACCTGCAAATAAATTTCGTGTGTATCACCAACAATTTCTGTTTTAACTATTTTTCTCGAACTCTTCAGATAAAGTGGTGGGGGTAAGGCAAACATTGATTAGGAAAAAATGCAATATCTCGGGATCGCCTCATTGGAAAATCTTGATCTTAGTGTCATTTAAAAGTGTATTTCTTGCTATATCAACTGCATTGCAAATTATGTCTTTGTTATTGTTACAGTAATCACTAGATGGCGCTTTTTAAAAGTTTAACAAATTTTATGATTTTTCTCAAGAAACCTAAATACAATGATATAAATATTACTACATAAATAGAAATAGGACTAAAATCCAAAGCAAGTGGTGAAAATCCCAAGTCTCTATTTTTTGTTTAGCCGGAGATATTAATGAAAAGCTGATAAAACTGGAATTTAAACAAAACACTTTGAGCATTGACTAATTTAAAGATTGAAAACAGAAATCTATTAATTTGCAAATATAGTTTTATAGTTTCTTGTTAAAAATAAGACTTATTTACGCATTCCTAACGCAATTATAACTTATTCGTTCGGTCCAATAATTATACTCTAAAATTGGAATAGGTAGGCTTTGGAAAAAAGACAAACTTTAAAGTAACGTCAAATTACTTACTCTGAGTTCTTTCGTGTATAATTTAGATATAAAAAATGTTTTATTACAAATGATGAAGCCGTTGATATGATTGGTGTTAACTTTGGGTGCTTTCAAAATGCGGCAGTTGCTGAAAGAGTGTATGCAATGCGGTATCCGAATCGCCACCATTACAACTTGGTGCAAAACTTACGTGAAACTGGAAGCCGTTTTTCCAGAACTGAAGAAAATATTATCAATGTTTTGGCATATATAGAATTTAATCCTCATGTTAGCACAAGAACATTGCATCTTGACTTGGGAGTATCACGGACCACCATCCAAACTATTTTAAAAGAGTATAGGTAAGCTTATTATATCGTGAAATTCAAAATGGTTATTGTTATTTATCTCACAGGGTCATAATGACGGTTGTGAAAATGATCAGGCGACAGTCGTAAAAATTATGATATGATAACACGACATGTTACCATAATGATGTTTATGATCCGAGTAAGATACAAAACTTTATCTGCTGTCATTCATTAAAACTTAAGACCCTTAAAAGATTTGGATTTTATTTGCAATACGATGAAACTGACATTTTTTTACTTCATTTATTTGGTGTGAATGTAACGTTTGTTTATCTTTATTATTGAATTAGTTAGCCAAAGATTCGTGTTTTGTTTCTCGTTGTAGTAGCAGTACTGCTATAGTGAATCTCATTATCGCACTATGGGCTATTCACCCAAGCTAGACAGTTACATCATCAACCACCAAAATCTTCGCATATCAATAACAAGTACGTTTTCTCGAATTTTGTTGATTTTTGGTATATGAGTACTATTTTAGTCAAAGTCTATTGACAACATTGAAATTACCGCAACTGTTCAACTTTCAACGTAGTAAGAGTTAAGCTTTAAGAATTGTTGATGACGTAACTGTCTAGCTTAAGTGAACGCCCCTTGTGGTATAATGAACAGCTTTATGTTACTTAAATCCGATAACATAATGCCCTATTATGTCAGCAGATAAACATATTTTTATTACAATGTCCTTTTGAATATATAATGATACTTATTTTGATTATTAGACTACACCCTTATCATATTGTTTTGAATTAAGCGCTGAATGAGCAGGATTATGATCGGAGGCTGGATCATTGCCATTGGATTTTAGACATGATCAATGAAAATCCTAATTTTTTAACGCAAGTTCTTTGGACGGACGAGGCTACTTTTCATAGCGACGGTAATGTGAATTTGCATAATATGCATTATTGGTCTACTGAGAACCCCCACTGGATGCGAGAAGTTCAACATCAAGGACGTTGGAGTCTTAATGTATGGTGTGGCATAATAGGGGGTACATTATTGGACCCTATTTCTTTGACCAGTCTCTTACTGGTAACCTCTTCTTGGAGTTTCTAAGAAATGATTTGCCAGTTTTATTGAAAGATGTGCCCCTTGAAACCAGGCAAAATGTGTTTCTGCAGCTCGATGGTTATCCAGCACATTTTCCAAGTAATGTGAGAGAACATCTCGATGAGACGTATCCAGTCCGAGGACCTGACTTAAGATGCTTAGACTTTTATTTGTGGGGACGAATAAAGGACCTTGTCTTCTAAACAAAGCCTACGAGCTAGGAAGATATGAAGAATAGAGTCCAAAATGCAATTCGTAGTCTGTCAACAGCGGAAGTGGAAGCTGCCGTTTTTTCTACCCGAAATAGGCTCAAGCAGTGTGCAGAACGTGACGGCAGATACTTTGAGCATTTAAGGAGACACTAGAGTGCTTATCGTTTAGAATTACATAGCGAGAGAATGAAATATTTTGTTTTAGGTTTCAGTATCAGTTTTTTATTAATATCTCCGGTTAAACAAAAGATAGAGACTTGGGATTTTCACCACTTGCTTTGGCTTTTAGTCCTCTTTCTATATATGTAGTAATATTTATATCATTGTATTTAGGTTTCTTGAGAAAAATCATAAGATGTGTTAAATTTTTAAAAAGCGCCATCTAGTGATTACAGTAACAATAACAAAGACATTGGTTGCAATGCAGTTGATAGAGAAAGAAATACTATTTTAAATGACATTAAGCTCAATATTTTCCAATAAGGCGATCCCGTGATATTAAATTTTTTCCGAATCAATGTTTGCCTTACCCCCACCACTTTATCTGAAGAGTTAGAGAAAAATAGTCAAAACAGAAATTATTCGTGATACGCACGACATTTATCTGCAGGTATTTTCAACACAGTTTATTTGGACATATTACTGAGATATCCTATTTTTTTCATTTCCTCTTGGTGTTACGCCCCCTAGCGGGCATCTGTCGAACTTGAAAATAATTTGCAACGATTTCTCTTGGCTATATTTACTAAAGATATTTTTTTCCAAAAGCTCTATGGTGAACGGTTTCCGAGATACAGCCGCTTACCTCGCTTAATTGGCCACCCTGTACAGACATATGGTAAAATTTTAATCAATAAAACCGAATAATAAGCCCAATATTAACATAATATTCCTTAAGACTTACACATTCACAGAACGTTTATTAAGCAATTCTATATCCTCTAAAAATATTTATATTGATCTTCAAACCACTACTCAACGGCACACTTCCTTGTTCGTCGAAAATGTTTTACCATTTAACTGTTATTTAAGCTTTAGGAATGGATAATAGTCTGATTGTGCCAAATCCGGAGAAAACTGTTTGAAACCCAATTTTATCCGTTGTTTGCGGTGAAATCAGCGATTTGTGAGCGGGGGATTGTCTTGCAAAAAACACACCTTTGGCCAGTTTTCCGCATTTTTTCATAATTTTCTCACGTAACTAACTCACTATAGTATGCTGCCGTAACAGTTCCATCATTTTCTAGAAAATCTAGTAGAATTATCCCGTCCTTGTCACAGAAAACAGAAGCCATTCGACTTTTGAACACGGAATTTTTCGGGTGGTGGAAAACCAGAATGCTGTCACTCTTTCGATTGCCCTTTAGTATCTGGATCATACTGATGGACCCATAGTAACAAGCGACCCAAAAGTTTTAGCAATATGGAAATTCTCAACCTTTTTTACCAATTTATTATTATTATTTGTTTGAAAATACATTGCTTCGTATGGAAAATAGCTATTAAAAGCTACATAATTCAGCAAAAATTGGGTTCCTATGGAACTTACGTTCATTTTTCGATGTGACAAGGGACCTTTTTAACGAATGTTTCAGTATGCAAGTTCTAACAGGAATGACCTCATCTAGCATTACCAAGAAATTATACACGCTACCAGGGTTTAATATGCAAGTTCTAACAGAAATGAGATCACGTAGCAGATGCTGATATCGCTACCAGGGAATTGGTATGAATCATTGTCTACCAGCAAATTGATATGACCCATTTCATACCATGATTATGCAAACTCTAATAGGAATTAGATTAGCAATCAGCTGTTGATATCGCTATCAGGATTTAAAGTTCCTACCACATATTTCAGCATGTCTTGTTGCCAATTTTATACATGTTGTTGGATTTGTGCTGGTCGAGACGAGTAAAATGATACCTCACACATGCCCTATAAACCTTTAAACAGAGTTGGTTTGCGCATGTCTCAGTCACCATATTTGAATGATTATCTCCGAGGCGAGTAAAATGATACCCCACGCATGCCCTCTAAACCAAAAACTGACAGAGTTGGTTTGCTCATACACTCACCGCTATTTTGATTATGACATTTTAAGGTTGTAAATGGTGGATCCTCTTATCTTAATGTCAATCTAACTGTCATTTCGAATGTTAAATTCTTCTTATTCCACACTTCGGGTCAGACAACTTGACCGCCACCTCACCATTATCTCAGGTTAGAGCTTACGTCACAAGCTTTCCATGTTGGAAGAGGGGGACCTAACTGTCAACTGTGTCAAATGTCATATGTCACCTGTCAAATGTCAACCGTCGAATGTCAGTTGTCAAATCCCACATGTCAGCTGTCAAATGTCACCTATCAACCGCCATATTGGATGACGTCAGGTGCATGCGCAGTGGTGGGTGGTGCTTCCAGAATGAACCATCTATATCTACTCACATTTATCTTGACAATGTCAAAAGAGCGCATATCTGATCAGCATTTAACCATTTCGGATTCCATTTTGCGGAAAGCTTTCATTCCCAAATCGTGATGAACAAATGTCAAACACACGTTCACAGGAAATCTGCAATGTTTCTGTTATACATCAGTCCAATTAGACGATCTTTTAGGCTCATTTCATGGACAGAATCAATGTTTTCTTGAGTGGTGACAGAATTTGGTCTTCCAAAGCGGTGCTCATTTTTGGCATTTGACCGTTCTCTTTTAAATTCCACAACTGAGTTTTAATACTAGCATACGAAGGATATTGGTTACTTAATGCTTTTACCACATCATAAAAAATGTGAAGATGAATAAATTGTTGTTGTCATGCAAAAGCTTTTAATCTTGCGGTTTCGTTTGCTCGCCTGAAGGTAAAAAATAAATGAATATAACTCGACTTTCTATAAAGCTAGAAACTTAAAATTGGTATATTTTAGTCTGTATGAAATAAGTCTGTTATTATGGTAAATAGTATATTTTCTCCATCTATTAAATATTTCTTTATTTTCTTATTCTTACAACCAAATGGCGCAGTTTTGAATGAAACTTTTCGAGGCTGTCGTGTCAAAATAGTCCCATTACAATGTTATCTTCTTTTTAATTTTCCTGAAACCCCCTAGTCTTGTTCTGTATTTCGTCTGTGTTGCGATTCTATCAAACAGGGTGGTCACGGGAATCGTTTACAATAGCTATCTCCGTTATTATTGGAGCTACAATGTGGTTCGAATGGGGAAAGTTGTTCAAAATTTCACGAGCATGTCGATTCTGACGTAAAAAAACAATTTCACATCGAATTGTTGAAATTGACATATCAACTTCATTTCCCTACATGGAACGCTAGGTATTTTCGCCGCTAGATCAACTGCAAACTCGATTGCCATTTTATGAAGCTAACACGTTTTTTTGGATTCTGCATAGTTCCAGAAATATCTAGATCTGGAACTTCGTTATCATTGGTGCTACAATTTGGATCTAATGGGGAAAGTTGTTAAAATTTTCACAAGCATCTAGATTCTCACGACAAAAAAAAACAATAATAATAATAATAAGTTTATTTGCAAAATTCATTACAATAAATACAAACTATATACGTACATAGTATGCATAATACAACACCCACGATATAGTGCAAACAAACAAACAATGTAACGCCGCTAAAGCTTCAGGCAAAGAGCTGTATGCGGCTGATACGTTTATAGTAGTAATATATGAATACATGCATCATCTATTTACTGAAGCACACTATCGAACAACGACAAAAAGCACAACGGCTTGTCAACATCCCTGCCCTGAGAGCCAGCAACAGCATTGGAATCCCAATTTAAGGCAACAACTACTCCCGTCTCGTCATAGGTAACCATTTCAGCCATAAAAATGACCACCAAACAATATCCAAAATGGCGTGTCACACACAGCAAAAGCAATACATTCCAATCCAGCAACTGAATCAGAAACTATAGGTATTCCTCAGATCAATCATTTGATGAATACGGAGTCGGCTCTCATTCAGTATCAATGTCTTCACTTGTTTTATGAACAATGCAATGGAGTTAGCAGATCTTATATCACTTGTAAGAAAGTTGAATATCCTCGGACCCAAATACAGGTGGCACCCTTGTCCCATGGTTTTAACAAACCTTGGAATTTCTGCGGAATTTCCTCCTTTTCTAGTATTGTACCAATGTTGGCAGTGATTGCATCAACTAATAACCCTTTTCTGGTGCACGAGGAGTTGAAGGCAATATAGTTGTCTAACATCCATAAGATGCGACTCTTTGTATAAACTATCCGTTGGAAACACTTTGACCAACATTATCTTAATTATCCATTTTTGAACTACCTCCAGTTTCCTCAAATAATTATTTGTCACCCCGCCCCACGCCACAATTCCATATGTAAGATGACCTTGAAGTAATGCATTAATACTTTTTCAAATACGTTATCTTCAAAATATTTTTCAAAAATTTAAACATTGAAACAAGTCCTCGGATTTTTTTTGACAAGGCGTAACACATGCACATCGCACCTCAGATGTCTGTCGAGTACTACACCCAGATATCTAACACTATTTCCAGCTTTTAGATCGCAAGTAAAACCATCACACTGAAAACTGAGCCCGCTAAAAGGAGAAAGATTATTACTGTAACTTGAGAACGGTAGGTAGCATGTTTTAAACTGTAAGTGTTTTACTATTCTAGGAAAATCTACCCTCACAATATTTTTTAATTCCCCCCAGGACTGAGCAGTATGGAACAGCACAGTGTCGTCAGCAAAGCTCGTGATTTTTGCCTTTGTATTTACAAAGAACAGGTCATATATATATATATATAATAAGACGGGTCTAAGTACCGTGCCCTGAGGAACACCGCAGTCAATGCTTTTGTGAGAACTGCTTGCACCCCCTATCGACACAAATTGTTTTCTGTTTGAATATATAACTTGTTTGTATTTACAAAGAACAGGTCATATATATATATATATATATATATATATATATATATATATATATATATATATATATATATTAAATAAGACGGGTCCAAGTACCGTGCCCTGAGGAACACCACAGTCAATGCTTTTGTAAGAACTGCATGCACCCCCTATCGACACAATATGTTTTCTGTTTGGAATATAACTGCTCATAAGCTTCAATGTCCAGCATGATCGATGGTATCGAATGCTTTAGACAAATCTAGAAATATACAAAGCGATGACTGCTTAGAATCTAGCGCCTCGTACACTTTCGTAGTCACGTCCAGGATAGCGTCCTGAGTTGACACAGCTTCTCTAAACCCAAACTGTTGAGGTAAGATCAACTTATATTTAAGTAGATATTGATTTATCCTCACTTTCAGGACTCTCTCAAACACCTTGCTGAGTGCCGACAACAAAGATATTGGTCGATAGTTGCAGGGCTCTGTTTTATCTCCACCCTTATATAATGGTCTAATTATGGCAACCTTCAGAGCGTCAGGAAAAATACCAGCTTCAAAAGAAGCATTTATCAGGTGTGCGATAGGAACCGCCAGAAAATTAACGCATTCCCTCAGGATCTCAGCTGTTATCTTATCCACGCCTGCGACCTTTCCAGTCTTCAGTCCACATGAATTGCTGAGATTGGCATATTAAGTTCTTTTTCTAACGCTGGGTATTTTCCTGGTTAGCTCAACTGCAAATATGATTGTCCATCTTTGAAGCTAACACGTTCTTGTCGATTCTGCATAGTTCCAGAGATATCTAGGTCTGGATCTGCTTGTTCACGGGACTCGTTTACGATAGCCATATCCTTTATCATTCGTGCTATAATTTGGTTCAAATGAGGAAAGTGGTTCAAATTTTCGCGAGCATCTCGATTCTGACGTAAAAAAAATAATTGCGCAACGAAATCTTGAAATTTAAAAATTAAATAAAGGTATTTGTTCCCTTTTGCAGAAAATAAGTATATTTTCTACGTGCCAAATTGTAAGAAGATTTCTGAACACACTATGATTGTTTCTCATTTGTGTTTGGTTTTAACTAACGCTCAATTAAAAATATCTTTATTGTGAAGCATTCTCAGACAATAAATTAATAAATAAAAGAATAACTAATAATAGTAAACGCCATGTATACTACAATTGATAACTGATTATGAGTTGTGACTTGCTTTCTTCGTTAAAAAAAAACGAGTGAATGTTTAGCATAATTTCATTTCGAGGCAGGCCATTTTAAACATAAATTATAACCACCTCATTCCACTTTGCTATTAATGCCATGTTTCATAAGAACTGTTGGAAATTACCTCCATCATGTCGAATGCATAATCTTGCTCGCTTCGTCATATTCCGGTAACGCGGTAATATTTATTTTCAAAATAACTACTGGTTCTATGTATACTCGAACTTCAGAGTTCCCAACAGCGAAAAAATCTAGAGGAGTTAGATCAGGCGACCGAGCAGGCCAGCGTACGTGTCCATTCGCCCTAATTAAAGTATCGAACATTACATTCAAATGGCCTCTAATTCTAGCTGTCCTATGTGGTAGAGCACAATCGTGCTGGCAAATTAGAGTGTTTCTTGCAGCTAATGGTAAGGTCTCTAGAATAATGGGCACTTGTACAGTTAAGATATTCCAATGTCTTTCTGAATTCAGTGTGCCTTCAGCAAAATATAGACCGTGGATATTTCGCCCAGAATGGCACACCAAATATTAGTGGAAAATCTCCTTTGGGTCTCAATCCCTTCAATTTTATGCGGTCGATCCTGACTCCATACACGAGGATTTGTCTAGTGTGTGGCCTAGTGTAATATTTGGACTCATCCGTCCAGATGTTGTTACGGGGGACCTGTCATCTTCTTCAACATTTCTCAGTTACCAACAGCAGAACTTGATTCGCATCCCGTTGTCTTCAAGGTGTAATTTTTGTACTGACTACGCTCAAATGCTTGAATTAATAACTACGAAAAAAATGAAACAAGAAGAAGATTAAACGTAATACAATGAAATAAACTAACTAAAATAAATCCAAATACAAGACATTAGTAGAAAATATGTAGAGTAGCAAGATTGTAGAACGATAAATGTCAAAATGACATTAGGAATGATATTTCATTTCAATGAATTCTAGTTGCCTAAGCAACTGATGTCACATATCGGATAAAGGTATTGCCACCCAAAGTAGCAATGGACATAGTGTAATTCATTATCGAAGCTTCCACAGGCGTCTGGAGTAGGTATCGAAATTCTCAAACAGCATTTGGAAAGTTTCCTCGCGCACTAGAAACCCTTTCAGTTACCACTATCCACTGTGATAGACATACCTACAATTCAAAATGGTTTCACGTGACTAGCAGCACAGAATACATCAATATGTGATTAAGGAGACAATGACATTCCAAACCACACTCTAAGATGAACAATACATAACTCATTTTGATCATCTTTTAAAACAAAACACCAGATCTAACAACGGCAACTCTGAGCTTCTGAAGGTGCCCCCTTTCTGCATTTTGACGACTATTTCAATTTTTTATTTCACTTTTCTTCCAATAATAACGGAGATGGCTATTGTAAACGATTCTTGTAAACAAGCATATCCAGATTTAGATATCTCTGGAACTATATCGAATCGACAAGAACGTGTCAGCTTCATAAGATTGACAACTTGCAGCTGAACTTGCGGAGAAAATACCAAGCGTTCCATTAAGAAAAAAATTCTGGACGCAGCAAGTGCGTTATGGTAGTGAATTTTCATAAAAATATTTTTAATAACAAATATGTGTGTTTTTTTAAGAAAGCAGGCATCAAATTTGGTTACCAGTATAACCTATATACTAAAAACAATGTGCCATGTTTCATCAAAATAACTTTATTGTGTGAAAATATACAAAAATTTCCAAAAGTAAACTTAAAGTGTTCCCGAAAAAACACGTTTCTTGGTCAACCTTATAGGTTAATAACAAATTGAGCTGTTCAAATATGAAACATTTGATCAAAATTCGCTACCATAACGCACTTGCTGCGTTCAGAATTTATTTTCTTACAAACATGCATTATATTTCGATGGAAAATGCAAAAATGCAATAACATAAGGCGTGTTTGATTAAAAAAATATGAAACATTTGATCAAAATTCGCTACCATAACGCACTTGCTGCATTCAGAATTTCTTTTCTTACAAACATGCATTATATTTCGATGGAGAATGCAAAAATGCAATAACATAAGGCGTGTTTGATTAAAAAAAAGGAAATTTGTATCACCAACGACTTATGGGCCAGCCTGTGATTGTATAAATATTATTTTAAGATGTAGCTCAAGACACCCTATAATTAATATATACAAATTTTTTTCGTCTCTTATATAATAACGGATATATTGAGCTTTATTGATTTTTTACGAAAATTCGACAAAAATTGTATACCATTAAATGATAAACTCTATAGCTAAGGCTACTTGTCAAGCATCAGAGAAAGGGTCTATTTGAAATGAATTTTCTGCATATATTTTAGTAAAATGAAGGACAATGACGGTTGAAACTAAGACTTTAGGGTTTGTAAAACATCCTTCTTGAAACATTTTATTTCTATAGCCCGTATTAGATTCAAGTTATTTGCCTAAATGTTGCCAATTTTGACATTTTAAATCGCCACTTTGACGTTTTGAGGAAAACCCCAATTTATTTTTCTTTAAATGCGTATAACTTTTTTGTCTTTTGAGCTACATAGCTAAATTTTGGTAGGTAACTTACCTATAAGGATATAAACCTGCGTGCCAAATTTGGTTGCCCTTACTTTGTTGATTCCGGAGATATAATTTTTTTTCGAAAGAAAACGCAAAATTTTCCTGGAAAACCTAGGCAGATTTTCCTGGCTAACGAACTTATCCAAGCTATTAGCACAAGGAATTTTTTCACCAAATTTAATCAAAATCGGCCCATTATTTTTTGAGTTATCGGTGTGATACATATATATATATATATATATATATATAAATATATATATATATATATATATATATATATATATATATATAAATATATATATATATATATATATATATATATATATATATATATATATATATATATATATATAAATATATATATATAAACATATAAAAATTGAAACTGACCTTGGATATGTTTTCTGGGGGGCCTAATTAGCGCTCATGTGAAGAAATTTTTTCAAAATTCAAAAGTCGGGATCTCCCCATTAGTGAATTTTTTTTAAGAAAATTCACTAATAAACTTGATATGTCAATCGCAGCAATTCGTTGCAAAATTGTTTTTGGCGTCAGAATCGAGATACTCATGAAATTGAACAGTTTTCCCCATATAAACCGCATTGTAGCTATAATAATAACGGATATGGCTATTGTAAACCATTCCCATGGACGGGCGTATCCAGATCTAAACATATCTGGAACTATGCAGAATCAACAAGACGATGTTAGCTTCATAAGGCAGATCGAATTTGCAGTTGAACTAGCCGCGAAAATATCTAGCGTTCCTTTAGAAAAATTAACTTGATATGTCAATCTCAGCAATTCGATGGGTAATTGTTTATCTGGCGCCAGAATCAAGATGCTCCCAAAAATTCGAACAACTTTCTCCGTTTAAACCACATTGTAACTCTAATAATAACTGATATGGCTATTGTAAACGATTCCTGTGAACGGGTATATCCAGAGATAGATATATCTGGAACTATAAAAAATTCACAAGAACGTGTTAGCTTCAAAAGATTCACAATTAAATTTGCAGTTGAACTAGCCGGGAAAATACCCAGCGTTCCTTTAGAAATAATAACTTGCTATGTCAATCTCTGCAATTCGATGGGTAATTATTTTTCTGGCGCCAGAATCAAGATGCTCCCAAAAATTCGAACAACTTTCCCCGTTCAAAACACATTGTGGCTCCAATAATAACGGATATGGCCATTGTAAACGATTCCTCTGAACGGGCACATCCAGAGCAAGATAGATCTGGAACTATACAAAATCAACAAGAACGTGTTAGCTTCAAAAGATGGATAATCGAATGTGTAGTTGAACTAGCCAGGAAAATACCAAGCATTCCATTTAGAAAAAAAAACGAACTCCATATGTCAATCGCAGCAATTCGATACGCAATTGTTTTTGTTGTATGAGGTGCTATCGAAGCATGCCAGTTTATTCATGGCCGCTAAAAAAAGTGATCATCCCAAAATGAACATTCCCCTTTTCCTACCATAACGGATTCGTTGCGTTTAAAGTTTTAAACATGTTTTATATTGTCTCCTATTTACATATAATATTAGATATTTATTTTAGCACACCTTGTACATTATTTGCTTTTATTGCTATAGATAACTGAGTGTGGTTTTGTTTTTCACGTGTTAATGGCTACTTGAATGTGTGTTGTACCCGTTACAACTTTTTTTCGATGATTTGTGACATTTAGTTTTCTTATTTCAATTCTAATGTTTTATTAATGACATTATATTTAGATTAACGACGTTTTTTAGCTATATTTTTGTTTAGCTGTGTCTCATTGTTGCTTGCGTAATAATTTAGTATGTTGTATTTTTTTACTGTAGCATGCTCCACGCATTTGATTGTGTATTTTTGTGAGTAAAATAAAACATACACCGACTTTCTAAAAAATCCGCACATCCAGTAAGGGTTGATGAATTTTAATAAAATGTATTCGTGTGTGTTTAATCCGACTTGAAAAATGTTTACCCTTTCATACTAAAATATTAAAAAATAGTGCTGGAATGTGTGATAGTTTATTCTCTTCAGAAAGACATTCTCATGGAATTAATTTAGGGCGCATCACTTGACCACAAAGAAAATATTTATATTCCTGTACCCATAAACTTTCGAAACGTTATATTACTCGAGTTTTATTGAAAAAATGTCAATTTTCACCAAATCACCCCTTATTTATCCCCTACCCCACGAAAGCGAACTTACCCAAAAACAATTCGAAGCGTTCCTTTGTCGGGTGCTAACTTGGATATCAAATTTGAAGATGATATCTCAATTTGCTAGAAAGTTATTGCGCCTATTAACAGACAGAAGTACATGCCGACAGACCGGCAGGCAGACAGACCGATCGACCCACAGATAAAAAAATGTTCGTTCAAGAATTAAGTTTTCCATATGTTTTGAAACTTTTTACGCCGTTTTAGTAAAAAAATTCGAACACATTCAACCCCTAATTTAATTTCAGCACAGAATACCAGAGTTTTTTTTTAAATTTAACCCTTTAACCTTCCAACCAAGTAATTCCAATCGAGCATGTTGTGGAAACTGTCTTGTAAAACCGCAATCCTCAAATGACGATCTTCCCGTGCTAAAGTTGCTCGGGGTCGTCCGGATCCCCGACGAAGATCATGGATTCCTTCTTCAGACCCCCTGGACCAACACTGTAACACTCTCAACACACTGCGCGCTATGCGGTCGGAAATTTGTCTAATTGAACAACCAGCTTCCCGCATACCAACAATGCGCCCGCTTTCGAATTTGCCTAAATAATTGTATTTATTGTTCCGTGAACGGCGCGCCTAGACATAATAACTTAATAAATTAAGCACAAATCGCCACGAAATATTGGTTTAAACTAAAGGAAACGACAATTCAAAGATTTTTTGATAAAACAAACTTTAAAGTGTACACCTGTTAAAATTGTTTGTGCATACTGTTATCATTTCCTAGCAGAGACAAAACAGAGTAGTATAGAACATTTTATTACAATTGGTCTACTCTTACTAGGTGTTTTTTTGGGAAAGTCAGTATATGTATGTATCAACAAACCATAAATATTTGAATATCTTCCTAAAGGATACAATGTTTATTGATGAAGAGTATTTTGTTTGTAAAATAATTACTTTGCTACCGCATTTGTCATCTTTATACAAGAGTATGTAATGAAGATAAGTAAGGTTACAACTTATGTTATAACTGCAAAAATGGATGCACACCTACGCGCTCAACAAGTTGGACAAACAAAAACGTTCATGTAAGAGTGTCACCCCAAAAGTACGGTCTCAAAATGCTATTTAGAACTGGAACAGCACTAAGTGAAGTTTGGCGCCTGTGATGAGCACTGGTAAATACACTTGGAGACTACAACATATTTTTGCAGACCTTCTTTTAACGTCGGTCTATTTCCGCGACTATGGCCCATCACCGACGCCAGGAAGCAGTTTCACTTCACAATTTTTTTGCCAAATTCCTGCCATTCTGTAAGGAGGGTAGGGATCTTTCACGTGCCCACCATCGCATAGACGCGGGACCGGCGGCTTTACGCCCCTCCGAAGGGCGGAACGTGCAGACATTCAACTTGTTCAACTAGAATGCCACAACCTCGGTTGATGTTAATTTTATAGTATATACTGAAAAAGTGAAAGTGGAACCCTGGGAGTAGAAGCCAGTACCCTTCAGTTCGGAAGCACACGTTCTTACCCCTGGGCCACCAAGGCTCTTTGAAAGACCAAACAATCGTTTCACTAACAAAGTTAGCGTCACCAGAGGATGAACAATTCTTAGCTCTTAACTACTGAAAATTGTGTTTACATTAGGTGTCAAATAAAAAACCGCACCTTAGAGAGAGAGAGATAAAGAGAGAGGGGGGATTACAAACAAACTTTCTACGTTTATGTTTTACCGGAAGTTGCTTTAGAAAATGTTTTTATGCTTGTTCCCACGCAATTTCGGCATCCTTTTTATTAAATGCTAGTGTGAATAGTGAACTATTAAGTAATTCGATGTCCGCAGAAGGAAACCACCACTCTAAGTTACATTCCGAGTGACACATCATACATTTAATAAAACGTCTGGTTTAAATTTAAAAGAAATTTTAATACCAGATACAAGGAACATAGCATATTATTTATACATATACCCACAGTAACCGCGTAGAGCCACTATATGTTTGTAATAAGAAACGCAAACTTGACTTTTTTTAAGCTTTAGAAGTTAAAAAGCACATACACGACAATAGCTACCCTTTATTGAAAGTTCTGCTTTCTAATTAAATACTTGAAACAAAATACGTTTAACAGTATCTTAAAAAGTTGTAATAAGGTAATAGATTGATGTGTGTCGATATTTTCATTGTATAGAGTGTGATTTTTGCTGTTATTTTTTAGTTATAGTCATTATTGTTACAGTTTTATTATATTTTCATGTTAAATATTGACACACATCACGTAGACATTTTGAAGACGTCATTTGTCATATTTTTTAATTGTTTTGATGAAAACATCATAACGTAGCAACGAATTTTAAGTTGTAGTTGTCATGAATACCTATAAATTAATTTAATTTTCTCCTATCTGATGATGCTGTGAAGCAGCGAAACTGGTCACAGAGAAAAAACAAACATTTGTGAAGCCAGAGAGATAGACAGTCTGCGTCTGTATTTAGTATGGAACGGTTTCAACAAGTAAGGGCAACAACAATTAATGAATTCAAAATTGTTACCAAGAAACAAATGAAAATTGGACCGAACTTGGTACTAGACTTGTAACGCTTAGTTGCTTTGGTGGTATAAATGAATCTGCAAAGACAATTCATTTATAAAAAAGCCTCTCGTCGCCAGTTTTAGAGGGCGAGAATAAATTCAAATGGGACATCGATAGCGGCGGGGCAGTTCCATTCCATGATCTTTTTAGGCGAATTCCCAAGGCTGTGAAGTGAATCGTGGTTAATGAACGTGTTCGCCGTTTCTTAAGCCATTGAATTTTAATTAACAGATGTAGAACACGCCGGTCCGATAAGCCATTGCATTGCTTTCTTGTGCCTGGTCCGACTCCTAATCAGTTTCTGCATTTACTCTATATCTCTCACAGATTCGACTATACAATTCTGTTCTCTGCCAGAAATTAGAAAAGTATTTAATCTAGAAAATAGTGTACAAATTGTTGGAAAAACAAAGTCAATAATAAACTGGCTGACGTAACTTTACATGTTTTTATTTAAATAAAACGCCGTGCATACAACGTACTTGATAGATAATTTAGCGAATGTTCGTTTAATTCGCTATAAGGAGATGACGACTTACATTTTGAAACAATATCTTGAGATGAACTACGACCCATATCTAGTTTATATATATATATATATATATATATATATATATATATACAGTGTGTCCCAAACTAGATGGGAATGTATAGCTATCCCCGTTTTTATTAAAGATAGGCAGACGGTTAAATTAGCAATGTTTTGTAGAATTTCATGCTCGTTCCAAATATAACTTGTATTTTGCCCTGCCTCTTTTCGTTTTCGAGTTATTTTGAAAAAAACAAAATTTGTCGTTTTCATTTTTCTTCAATATCTAAGTAGGCGTTGATCTGATATGTCTAAGACTTGCATATTATCAAGACACTTTTTACAGAGTAATCTTTTTGTGCTTTTCTCAACTTTGGCTTGTCATTTGTTTTTGAGCTACAGGTATCAACGTTTGTTTTTATTATGGCAGCATATTGGATTTCTTGCTTATGTGACAGCCTGTGAAAAGAGCTTTCCAATGGTGTACAACATGCTTGCGAGATCTTGTAATTGCACTGACAATTTTGAGAAAAACCGTTTTGAGGATAGTAGGCAAATCCAATACCAGAAAACAAATGACAAAAAAATATGTTCAAAAAGCAGTAGGCCATGGAGTCTCAATAAAAAAGAGATTAATGATTTACGAAGACGCCTTTGAAAATTGTTTGATTTTTAAACGTAAGTCAACTGAAAAACAATATAACACTATCGCGACAATTAGGAATACTGTCATTCTTAATTATCTGAACAATTTGTGGTGTATTTAACACGTTGCTTAAAATTTTGTACTAAATAGCTTGTTTTCTATTTATTTTAAATATTATTCAACAATGTGTTCAATAAAGAAAAATATTGTGACATGTTGGAATGTTATATTCGTTCTAATCGAAATACTGAGGCAGCTGCAAATTCATATCAAAACAACTGCCCAGAAAGACGACAACCAAACACCAAAATATTTCGCAGGATAGTGACCAATCTATTGAGCGACGGTAGCTTCCACGCAAAGAAACTACCAATGCCTATAAATGAAGAAAGAAATAATGCCGTCTTACGGGTTTCAAACGAAAACCCTCCGCAATCTCTTCGGTTTTATGGTGAACAAATTGACGTTCCAAAAAGTACGGTACACCGTGTATTAAAACAAAGTCATTACCATCCCTACAAACCTACAATAGTACAAGGCTTAAATGTTGACGATTACTCTAAGCGATTTCAATTCTCCAGATGGTATTAAGGACAATGTCAGCAAGATGAAAATTTTCATTTGAAAATAATATGGACTGATGAATCCAGATTTACAAATTGTGGTGTGTATAATCGCCATAATAGGCATTATTGGGCAAATGAAAATTCCTATCTAAAGCAAGAAAGACGATTGCGAGACAGATTTGGTATTAATGTTTGGTGCGGCTTATTAGGTAAAAAACTGTTATTTTTATTTGTAGATTAGACAGTTAATTTTAAAAACTTTCAGGTAACTTCATTGTTGGTCCGTTCTTTTTTGGAAATAATTTAACTGGGGAAAGGTATCTTAATCTATTGAGAAATGATATCTCACCAACAATTAGAAGAGTTCATGATAATTTGGACGAGATTTAATACCAACAAGACAGTTGTCCAGCTCACAATGCTAGAATCGTCAAAGAATTTTTGTACCAAAATTATAATAATCGTGCCATTTGCAACAATGGGCCGGTTCATTGGTGTGCTCGAAGTCCTGATATATCACCCATAGATTTTTATTTTTAGGGTACTCTGAAGAATGATGTGTATAAATTCGATCCACCACAAAATATCAATGAATTACGAAACAGAATCACGGAGGCTATAAATCATATTAACCAAAACACCCTCACCAGAGTTTGCAGGCATGTTTCAAAAAGGTGTATAAAGTGCATTGAACAAAACGGTGGCCATATTGAACAATTTTCTATTTAGTGTATTTTTAAGTTTCTATTTTATTATTTATTGAGTTCCGTTTCTAATTGTGTTGTTTTGTGGGGTTTAAGTTTCTATTTGTTATTGCCGGGTTTCGTTATTAAACTGTTTCACATAATATTAACTAGCATTATTACCTAATTAAGTATTCTAAATGACGCCCTAGTGGCGCAGGTTGCTAGGTGCCAGCCTGCTAAGCGAGAGGTCCCAGGTTCGATTCCTTGGCGAGCCAAGTTGACTTTGTCTGGAAAATTTGAAAAATATTGAATGATGGGAAATGAATGTGCTAATGGCCTGAGATGCCGCAGCCAATAATATTAAATTTAAAAAAAGTATTGTAAATTAAATCACAATATTTTTTTATCGTGGATCATTACGGAAAATTGGGTTAAAAGTAGAAGTCTATTGTTAGACTCCATGGCCTACTGCTTTTTGAACTTTTTTTTTGTCATTTGTTTTCTAGTATTGGATTTCATAGCCTACTATCCTCAAAACGGTTTTTCGCAAAATTGTCAGTGCAATTACAAGGTTCCTCAAGCAGGTTGTACATCATTGGAGAGATCT
The DNA here is from genome assembly GCA_964006375.1 of Tillus elongatus. Taxonomy (NCBI): domain Eukaryota; kingdom Metazoa; phylum Arthropoda; class Insecta; order Coleoptera; family Cleridae; genus Tillus; species Tillus elongatus. Next base: position 132,317,347 of record OZ023264.1, read on the forward strand.
TTTCACAGGCTATTACATGAGCAAAAAATCTAATATGGCTTGAGAATAACACAAAAAATTACTCTGTAAAAAGTGTCCTGATAATGTGCAGATCTTAGACATGTCAGATCAACGCCTACTTAGATATTGAAGAAAAAGGAAATCGACAAATTTTGGTTTTCTCAAAATAACGCGAAAACGAAAAGAGGCAGGGCCAAATACAAGTCATATTTGGAATGGACATGACATTCTACAAAACATTGCTAGTTTAACCGTCTCACTATCTATAATAATATTGGAGATAGCAATACATTCCCATCCAGTTTGGGACACACTATATATATATATATATATATATATATATATATATATATATATATATATATATATATATATATATATATATATATATATAATGGGCCGATTTTGATGAAATTTGATAGTACGTACCTTCCTTTTGTAAGTGGCTTGGATAAGCTCGTTAACCAGGAATATTGGACCAGTTTTTCCCGGAAAATTTTTGTATCTCCGAAAATAACAGAGCTATGACAACCAAACAACATAAGCTTCTACCATCCAATTTACCATACATTCAGATCTCTAAGTTAAAAGAAAAAAACGTTATAGGCATTTAAAAAAATTGGGTGCCACTGGTGATCAGAGGAAAGCATAAGAACAATTTATTTTGTCTGATTAACAAAACCAAAACATTGTGAGATGTACGACAGGGTGGCCATCTCGGTGCGGAACCAGGTAGTATGTTGTCACGACAGCCTCAAATAACACAAAATGTTATAAAATAGAGACTGTGTACAACCAACTAACAATTTTGTAAACGGTCAGCCCTGGCCCGTTTCTTTCCCAATATATGGACAATGTATGTAAGGCTAGATGTATACTCACCATAATTAGAACCGCAGACCGGTTTCGCTCTAATTAGAGCTCATCAATACAGTATACTAATTACAGCGAGAACACACTTATAAAGTAATATGGTTTATGTTTGCCAGCATATATGGTGTACAAGACTGCTCGTATTTAAGACACATGGTCCAAAAGGCAAAACATTGTGTTCAGACAAATGCTGTTTAAGAGGTTAATGTGCTTCATTGACTGGTCCAAGAAATGTTTACTTCCACGTGCATGAAAAATTCCAGAACCGAAGGCATTATTTATGAAACAATATAGGCTTACACTTCAAAACTGAGGTGTTAAATCTCTGTGATATCCATTTGCGTTCCACCGAAAGCACCACATCTTTGCCAGACACTCGATTTTTATTTACCCATAAAAAAGCTTGACAGAAGATACTACAAGATTAGAAATGGGCAAATGTAAAAAGCTCATCGGTTGATAAATTCATGTTTCCATGCATATTGAAACAGCTATGTGACGATATGGCGCTTACAATAACTCAGAAAACCCAATAACACAAAAGTGAGTTTTATCCCATCTTAAAACAGTAATTGCTCAATAAAGTGCCTAGAAATACAATGGAAGAAGAAAATGCAGTGAAAATAGCAGCTGTGTTAGTGAAACCTTACTCCAATTTTTGCAAGAGCAAGGAATCCAAGAAAAAAACTATTATCAGCCAAACCAGGAAGAAACTAAACATTGTCCCTGGGAGCTCAGTAGCAGCAGACGATTTTCCAGCAAAAAATAAAGACGAAGAGAATAATGTGACTTCAGTTGCAGCTAGAAGCCAGTTCAGATTCAGAAGTGGAGGAACAAGCTGATGATGGAAACAATGTTTTAGAAGAAGAAACAAGAGATTGCAGCTAAGTAATTGGTCTTAGTCAAATACAAAACCAAAAAATTTTTAAAAAATTATATATTTACCTTGGAAACCACTGGCAAAATAGTGTCATTTGAGGGTAACACAGCAATTTTTTATACAGGACTGACATAAAAATTGAGACCTGCAACAAATAAAGCAAATATTTGATAATAAAAACTAACAGTAAATTTTTAAAAAACTTTTCACTTACCGTTATTATCAGATAGCTGTACTTACTTCAACTGGTTTCACTAAATTGTAAGTTAGGGAAAACCATACATATTTTGAAATAAGATTAGTTACCTTGGGACTGTAATTTACTCTCATTTGAGATGGTATCGTCATACTGAACAATGTTGCAAGAGACTCAAGATTTTTTGTATATAAATTTGTTCAATTGCGCTCAGTACATATTTAAAGCCCCTGCCAAGCATCCAGCTCTTTTCTAGTAAATTTTGAGGAAGAAAGATTATAGTTTCAGCAACTTACGGCGAGTGAATGCTAGAGGTTTGTGGTTTTTTTTTGTCCCTCAGGGCTCGTCCACGTCTTTGCCGCCCCGAGAGCACTGCAGCCTTTGGCTTATTGTGCATGCCCTTAGCCTTTTCTGCACCACCCATTCCAAAATGACTGTGCCTCTCTTTGCGAGACTGTCAGGCTTCTTCATTGCCTTTGGCCCCCCAGTGACCCGGCACCCAGATTAGGGTGACCCCATCCTGCCCAGCCAGGTCGCTCGTCTCGTCCCGGCACTCACTTACCAGCCTGGAATTTACCCGTGAGCTACTTATGGCCTTAAGGACTGCCTGGCTGTCTGTGGCTATGAGGAACCGCTTGTTGGTGTAGCCCCTCCTCTTGATCTCCCGCACCCAGTGCAGGATGGCGTAAATTTCGGCCTGAAAGGCCGTTGCATGGGCTCTGAGGGAAATACTATGACTTACCCTCGGTCCTTCAGAATAAACACCTGCCGCCGTCCCACGCTCCCCGCCGGACCCGCCGTGAACCAGACGGTACCAGTGGGAAGCCCGACGTCTCCTCCCGCCATGCCTCGCGGTCGGGGATTTCCACTGTAAAATTGGTTTCCCTGCACATTCGCGGGCTCGCGAGATCTCATTTCAAGCATGGCTCCTTCATGATCTGAATTTTGCAGTGGCTCCTGAAGCCTGGGTTGATCTTCAGTCTACCATTGCAGTCTAGTCTGTATAGTCCTAGCCTGGCCTCCCCATGATAACTAAGTGTATGGGGGGGGGGGGGGTGGGGACCACAGATCCAGCAACACCTCCATGGCGGCTGTTGGGGTTGAAGTCATGGCCACTGTGATGCCCAGGCAAGCCTTCCTTTGGATCTTACCTAGGTTTTGTTTGGCACTGGATTGTTACACCTTAGGCCACCAGACCAGTGCCGCGTACATTAACGATGGTCTGTATACAACCAATGGGCTATACTAGGTCTTAGTCTCCACGTTTTTCCATATAGCCGCCTAGTTACGGCTAGGGTCATAACTTCCCTACGCAGTATTTTTTCAACATGACCATTTCAGGTTAGCTAGAGTTCAATAAGGCCGCAAGATATTTTACCTCCCTGGCCATTGGGATGTTTCTACCGTATAGAGTGAGTATTCTGTGGCTCTCCCACTTCCTCCTCCTCCTCGTAAACGGTATGGCGGTTGCCCTTGGCCAACCGTCCACCTTTCCACCATTGCTGTCTGCATGCGCTCCCACACTAACTGTGTAACCTTTATGATGACAATGTCGTCCGCATAGCCCTGTACCTCGTACCACCATCCCGAGAGCCTTCCTAGCAGGCCGTCCACGACTAGGCACCAGAGCAGGGGAGAGAGAACGCTCCCCTGCGGACACCCCGTCGGGACACCCGCCAGCAGTCCCTCCCGCGATTGAGGTGAACACCGCCCTGTCCCTGAGCATGGAACCGATCCACCTGCAGCAGGTCTCCTCTAATGCACGCTCCCTGACAGCTGCCAGTACCGATCCGAATGAGGTGTTGCTGGAGACCCCTCTATATCTAGGAAGCCCCCCAGCGCCACCTCCCTGTTCTCCAGCGTATTCTCCAGTTTCAGCACCAGTTGGTGCAGTGCTGTTTCTGTGGAGACTCTTGCTCTGTATGCACATTGTCCGCAGTGTAGGGGATATGCTTCCAGTACACCGCCCCTATTGTGCCGGTCGAGCAGTTTTTCCATTGTTTTTAGCAAGAAGTAGTAGATTTATTGGCCTCAGGGACTTTGCCTTGTCTGTTGGACGCCCAGGTTTAAGAATGAATACAACCCTGGCGTCTCCATGCCCTCGGAATGTACCCCAGAGCCAGGCTGGCCCTCATAATGAGGGTAAGCGCCGGCGCCAGTATGTTTATACCCTGTTGGAGCATGATGGGCATTATTCCATCAAATTCCGGGGATTTGAATGGCTTAAAGCTGTTAATGGCCCATCTGATTTTGCTGCAAGTAACCACCTCCTTAGCGACTGTCCAGTCTACTCTAGATGCCCGCTTGTACGGCGCCTCTATTTCTAAGTGTTCCCAGTCCGGAGGTGATTGGTTTATTATGTTACAGCCGGGGAAGTGCCTCTGGAGTAAAACTTCCATAGTGTCCTCCCCCGAGCTTGTAAAGCCTCCCGTGGATGTTCTAAGGGAGCCTATGTTGGTCTGAATGCCGGTGGACAGGATCTTGTGTAGTCGAGCACTGTCGGTTGTGTTCTCCACTTCCTCGCAGTGTCTCCTCCACGACTCCTTCCTGGCGTCATTCAGTCTTTTGTTATAGCTCGTTAGGGCATGTCTACATTCATCCCATGCTCCCGACCTTTTGGCCGCGTTGAACAGCTTACGAGTCCGAGCGCGGCTTCTTCTGACTCGCATTCCCCTCTTGCGCCTTTACAGGTTTCTCGACCGTCCACGCCCTGGTCGCCATTTTCTGCGCCCTCCGGAGCTTCTTTCTTTGTGCCCCGGAAAGACGCTTGGACTGCCGGGACAGTCTGTGGCCTCTACCCCTGCAGTAGGGTCCTCACTGGTGAAGGGGCCCCCAGAGTCCGCGGACCTCGCCGCCCTCCGGTGGGACCCAGCGTCCAGCTTGGGTGTTGGGGACAAGTCTGTGGCCGAAGCTACCTCCCGATCCCCCGTATATATGTCGGTCGTGAAACCTCTAGAGTCCGCGGACGCTGCCGCCCCCGGGCTCGTCTTCGTTTCCAGAATAGACTCAAGGCACGAGTCTGTAGCCGGAGCAACTCCTCGAGCCTCATTGGTTTTGGTTTTATTTAAATTTCTCTTCATCATGTTATTCCCACGAGGATGGGGGAAATACTGTCCACACCATCAGAATCCCCTGTGTTGTGCAAGGCTGGTTACTCTGGAGGGTTGCTCGGTAGTACAGAGGTTCCGTTCACGACACCATCATGCTGGTGCCATCCATCTCTAGGCATGGGTCACGTGACATCGTAGATTGGGGGAGTTTATTTCGACCTCCTTGTCTAGATCCATCATGTTTAGTTATCAGCAGGATAACCTCGTGCAGGATACGGCTCTTCACCGCGCATTACGGTCTCAGGGAAAGCTTCATCGAAAGCTCATGTTGTTGTTTCCGCTTCCTCAGCTTGTCCCCTGGAGTCCTTTGGTCCCCGACTCCTCGACCCCGAGGTTTATGGTTGAAATTAGTTCTTTTTACAGTTTAAGATATTTAATTCCTGGCATATTCAAGAGGGGTACAACTCTACCAATGTTTAAGAAGGGCGACTATTTGGAAATCATGAATTTTCCTCCAATTACACTCATTTCAAACTTAAGTAAAATACTGGAAACGGCTTAAAAAAATAGAATATTAAAATTTCTGGACAAACATAGAATAATTTCAGGAAATCAGTTTGGGTTCAGAAAAAATTCGTAAGCACAGGATGTGATTGCAACACTTACTACAAATATTTATGGTGCCCTGGATAATGGAAAATATTCGATGTGCATCTTTGTTGACCTAGCAAAGGCATTCAACACTATCTGTCTTCGAAAGCTATTAGACAGGTTGCAGCACTACGGTTTTAGAGGCACTGTCTATTTTAGATTGGTGAAAAGTTACTTTCAAATAGGCAACAGTGTATGTAAAAGTTGATACTGAAAATTATACACAAGAAACACAAAATGTACCAACCTATGGCATTTTCAGAATGTCACAAGTAATGGACATGCGACAGGTGTTCGCATTTTGGAGACTGTCTTGGATCCACAGAAATAAGGATATGTTGGCATATCCGGAACACCAGTATACTACAAGGAAACAGTTAGCTGTATTGATCGGACCACAAAAGGCAATAGGAAAAAAGTACTGGAGATATCGGGGTCCAAGACTATATCATTTATTGCCTGGGAACATAAGACAATCACATATTTTAAGACAATATACGGCAAAAGGCAAGAAAAAAAATTGTAAAACATTCTTCTTGAGACATTTTCTCCCCATAGCTCATATTAGTTCCAGGTTCTTTGCCTAAATGTTGCCAATTTTGACGTTTTAAATCGCGACTTTGACGTTTTGAGGAAAACCTCAGTTTATTTTTCTTTAAATGCTCATAACTTTTTTGTCTTTCAACTTATAGAGCTAAATTTTAGTAGGTAATTTATCTATAATGATATAAACCTGCGAACCAAATTTAGCTGCCCTTACTTTGTTATTTCCGGAGATATTTTTTTTTCTAAAGAAAACACAAAATTTTTCGGGAAAAACTGGGCCGATTTTCCTGGCTAACGAACTTATCCAAGCCACTTGCAAAAGGAAGGTATTCAGGTATTCACCAAATGTAATCAAAATCGGCCCCTTATTTTTTGAGTTATCAGTGTGATATATATATATATATATATATATATATATATATATATATATATATATATATATATATATATATATATATATATATATATATATATATATATATATATATATATATATATATATATATATATATATATATATATATATATATATATAGGGTGGGGCACCACATACGCGTCGGTCTCCCTAATGGACCCTGTTCGAATTTACAAATTCCGTTTTTCTCTAGCATATGCAGGGTCTTCAGAGGCATCTTCTGAAAATACTCTCGATGATACAGGCTGTTCACAAAAAAAGATACATAGCAAAGTTATGTTTTTTAAAATGGAACACCCAGTATATTATTCGGTTTTCGTCATCTAGAGATAAAATAAAGGTAAGTTACAATAAGATTCCCTATACCTAAAACCTACCCTTTTGAGAAATACAGCAATTTTTAAAAATTGAAGCCTCAACGCAAAAAATTGTTTTCTTGCCCTCGGCAACGTAGAAAAAATCTAACTTATATTAGTATTTAGTAGAAAGATTGTTGCATGTAACAGAAAAAATAATTTAATGTAAAGTTATACAGGATGGTCAGTAACCTCCTAGTGATATTTGACGCATGGTATTGCAAAGAAGTCTCTTATTTTAAATAGCACACCCTGTATATATTGGCTTATTCTTCTACAAAATTTTATTACCTTTTAATTGATACTACGGTTCCCTATACCGAACTCAAGCAGTTTTCGAGATATTTAGAATTGTTTGTTTTCCATAATAAATGTCAATATCTACTTGGAAAGCGAGGGGGCTCTGGCAGAGATATTGGATATATGGTTGTTATTAATTTATTTGACATTTGTTAAGTATTTTAACGCTATTGTGTCGTGTGAAGTGTTGGGGTTTTTAATAAAATTGTTCAAGAGTAGTATAAAAATCAAAACGTCTCCTGTACAGGAAAGAATGGATATGATTCTTGTTATTGGGGCATGCCAAGAAAATTGTTTACTGGCTACGAGGGTTTATGCTCAAAAATATCCATCTCGACATCATCCAGGCAAGAGACGTCTTACAGAGACTGTTGCAGGTGTTTTGTAGAACAGGAAGTCTCGTGTACGAAAAAGTCAACAGACAAAAGCCTTTCACTGAAAATGGCGAAATCGAACTTGAGGTAATTGGCGCTGTTGTTGAAAATCCCCATACAAGTCAGCGTAACATAAGCAGGGAAGTAGGCATTAGCAGACGAAGTGTTAGGAGAATAATCAAAAGGGAAACATTTCATCCATACCATGTTCAGTTACATCAGGAACTGCTTGATATTGATTTAATTTGACGAATTGATTTTTGCTTGTGGGCCCTTGACAAAGTTGGTGAGAATAAAAATTTCTTTGATTTTGTGCTATTTTCAGACGAGAGTACATTTCATAGCACATACCTAGTAAATAGACACAATTATCACTATTATAGTGACGAAAATCCACATCACGTCCATACAGTTGATCATCAGCACAGATGGAGTATTAATGTTTGGGCCGGAATTTTAGGAGGACACATAATAGGGCCTTACTTTTTTAATGGAAACCTGAACGGTCAAATTGTCCTAAGATTTTCAAAAGATGATTTGCCAAAGCTGTTAGAATATATCCCCAGAGATATTAAACGGTGGATGTGGTTCCAATTAGACGGTGCTCCCGCCCATTTTGAAACCAGTGTACGAGAACATTTAAACAGAAGTTACCCCAATAAATGGATAGGACGAGGAAGCCCACACAACTGGCCGGCACCAGCCTCGGACTTAACGTGTTTGGATTTCTTTTTGTGGGTGTACATAAAACGTATTGCTTACAAAGTACTTCCTACTAACTGAGAACATATGGAACTGAGAATACGAAGTGCGTTCCACACAGTAACTTCTGAAATGTTATTGAAAGCCCAAAAATCATTAGAGAAAAGAATACGTTTATGCATTGAACAAGACGGCCGTCAATTTGAACATTTACTATAGTGTGTTAAATTGTCCTTTTTTGTTTGTTGTTCATGTTATTAAAATTTAACATTTGTATAACCCAACAAAAATTGTTCTTGATAAAAGTTTTTCGCGTTGATATACGAATTTACTTAGCCTACAATATAAACGTTGACTATAATCAAGGCTCACTTGATGATGAAAGGTGACATTTATTATGGAAAACAAACAATTTTAAATATCTCGAAAACTGCTTGAGTTAGGTATAGGAATTAAGTATCAATTTAAAGGTAATACAATTTTCTAGAAGAATAAGCCATTATATACAGGTTGTGCTATTTAAAATAAGAGACTTTTTGCAATATTATGCGTCAAATATCACTATTAAGGTTACTGACCATCCTGTATAACTTTACATTGAATTCTTTTTTCTGTTACATGCAACAATCTTTCTACTAAATACTAATATATGTTAGATTTTTTCTACGTTGCGGAGGGTAAGAAAAAAAATGTTTGCGTTGAGGCTTCCATTTTCAAAAATTGCTGTATTTCTCAAAAACGGTAGGTTTTAGGTATAGAGAATCCTATTGTAACTTACCTTTATTTTATCTCTAGATGACGAAAACCGAATAATATACTGGGTGTTCCATTTAAAAAAACATAACTTTGATATGTATCTTTTTTTGTGAACATACTGTATCATCGAGAGTATTTTCAGAAGATGCATCTGAAGACCCTGTATATGCTAGAAAAAAACGGAATTTGTAAATTCGAACAGGGTCTATTAGAGAGACCGACGCGTATGTGGATATATATATATATATATATATATATATATATATATATATATATATATATATATATATATATATATATATATATATATATATAATTGTAGTAGAAAATTTTCATAAAAATAAATTCAATAGCTCAATAAATTTTCCCTTAAGCCATAATCTTCAATCTTGAACCATAGTAACACCTATGTAAACGCACGTGAGTACTAAATTAAAGAAAAATAACATAATGAGCGTCGCAGATAACTACAAATTTGTCCTAAAAAACCTTTTTTGTTGTTTATTGTTTGCAAAAACTGAATGGATTGACTAAAAGAAAACCATCCAAACAATCAATAAGGAAAAATATCTGCCATATTTATAATTTGACAGGTACATTCCCTTTGTAAATAATTAATTTTTTTCTGAAAAACTTTTGTAACTTTAATTAAATTTGTAATACAATTTTTTTATTTACAGAAACGTACAGTAGTTACATATTATATCTAAGACCAAATTTTAATTTTCTAGCTCCATATAAAAAAATTCTGGACGCAGCAAGTGCGTTATGGTAGTGAATTTTCATAAAAATCTTTTTAATAACAAATATGTGTTTTTTTAAGAAATCAGGCATCAAATTTGGTTACCAGTATAACCTATATAGTAAAAACAATGTGCCATGTTCCATTAAAATAACTTTATTGTGTGAAAATGTACAAAAATTTCCAAAAGTAAACTTCAAATGTTCCCGAAAAAAACACGTTTCTTGGTCAACCTTATAGGTTAATAGCAAATTGAGCTGTTCAAATATGAAACATTTGATCCAAATTCGCTACCATAACGCACTTGCTGCGTCCAGAATTTATTTTCTTACAAATATGCATTATATTTCGATGGAAAATGCAATAACATAAGGCGTGTTTGATTAAAAAAAGGAAATTTGTATCACCAACGACTTATGGGCCAGCCTGTGATTGCAGAAATATTATTTTAAGATGTAGCTCAAGACACCCTATAATTAATATATACAAATTTTCTTCATATCTTATATAATAACGGATATATTGTGCTTTATTAATTTTTTACGAAAATTCGACAAAAATTATATATCATTAAATGATAAACTCTATAGCTAAGGCTACTGCCAAGCATCAGAGAAGGGGTCTCTTTGAAATGAATTTTCTGCAAATATTTTAGTAAAATGAAGGACTATGACGGTTGAAACTAAGACTTTAGGGTTTGTAAAACATCCTTCTTGAGACATTTTATTTCTATAGCCCGTATTAGATTTAAGTTATTTGCCTAAATGTTGCCAATTTTGACATTTTAAATCGCCACTTTGACGTTTTGAGGAAAACCCCAATTTATTTATTTTTAAATGCCTATAACTTTTTTGTCTTTTGACCTAAGTAGCTAAATTTTGGTAGGTAACTTACCTATAAGGATGTAAACCTGCGTACCAAATTTGGTTGCCCTTACTTTGTTAATTCCGGAGATATAAATTTTTTTCGAAAGAAAATACAAAATTTTCCGGGAAAACCTGGGTATATTTTCCTGACTAACGAACTCATCCAAGCCATTTGCAAAAGGAATTTTTTCACCAAATTTGATCAAAATCGGCCCATTATTTTTTGAGTTATCGGTGTGATACATATATATATATATATATATATATATATATATATATATATATATATATATATATATATATATATATATATATATATATATAAACATATAAAAATTGAAACTGACCCCGGATATGTTTTCTGGGGGGCCTAATTAGCGCTCATTTGAAGAAATTTTTTCAAAATTCAAAAGTCGGGATCTCCTCATTAGTGAATTTTTTTTAAAGAAAATTCACTAATATAAATTTTTTCAAATAATCGCTAAGTGGGATTCTAAAACCGATATACAGGGTCCATTTAAATTTGAAGAATTAGTTTTAATAATATATCTTACTAATAGTGTACAATTCTTATGAAAATTCACTACTATAACGCAGTTGCTGCGTCCCAAATTTTTTTTTATTTTGTATTTATTTTAATAAATTTTAGGCTGAAATGGAAGAGCAGAACTTGACACATGGCACGTGTCTGATTTTTTGCCGAAACTATTAGTATTATTATTGTTAATCATTACTAATTTTATTTATTGTTGTTCTTATTAATGTATAAGTGATTCATTTGTAACTGTTGGCAAACAGTAAATTTATTATTAAAAATAAAAAATTATTAATTATGTACTTTATTTAAAATATGTTTTTATTTATATAGTATGTGTTATAATCTATATGAAATATTTGAATATTATTAATCATTAAAATATACTAATTTTAGTAATATTGAATATTTTTAATTGAATAATTTTAATAAAAAAAGAGAAAAGAAAATGCAATCAAAGTTTTTATCTACAAGTCTACAACTGTTATATAATGACTATGATTTAAAACTGTATCGAATGTCATAATAACTTTTATATAACATATTAACTACTACTACATTAATGACATTTTAAATTAAATTTGGCTCGTTGGGACATTTATTAAATAAAGTTTAGAAATATGAAAATTTGATTACCCTGAGTGGGATTCAAACCCAGGTCTCCTAGATAAACTGGTCAGGTATTCTACCATTAGACTACCAGTACCAAGGCCACTGTCATTGCCGCTATATTTATATATAATAATGTCTATATACTATGTGTTATGTAAACAACTATTATTAACAACATTTTTAATTGTCAAATTACACATATAAGTTTGCAAAATAAATAATCACTTCTTATCCGCTTCTTTTAATCTTATAGAAATATTTTAAATTTTAAAATTGCATTTTGAATAAATGTTTTTGACAGATTATAGCAATGTTCACGAAATAATTTGATTTTTATAAATTGCAATGGTTATGATAAATGTATGTTAGACACTGACAGGGATGATTCTAATTGTAGGGCAGCCAACAAAATTTTTGTGGAGCAGGAGACTGGTGTACAGTGTGAGAGTGACGGTTTCTTTCGGCAGTGATGGGACCTTCTTATCAGTGCTGCATCTGAACGTTCAATGTATTTCTAACAAGATTTTACCATTGGTGGCTTTCCTAAATGCTACGAATATTACCTTTGATATATTACTTTTTACAGAGCATTGGCAAAATACTCAACAATTGGAAAATATATGTATAGAGAATTATGAATTGGCTACATTCTTTTGTAGGGAGAATATGTTGCATGGGGGTGCTGTTGTTTTTGTTAGGAAAGGCTTGCCATTTGGAACAAGAAAATTAGATTGTTCTAAATTTTGTTCTGAGGGTGTTCTGGAGTGCTGTGGGGTGGAGATTCTTGGACTGAATACTGTTGTAGTAGTAGCTTATAGTCCTAACCCACATAGGAAATTTGATGACTTTTACCTGTTGTGTTATTCCTTGGTGGATCATCTATCTAGAACTAACAAGGCTGTGTTGATTGCCGGCGATTTTAATTTAAATTTGTTGCAGAATTCTCCAAGTGTTATCAAATATACTGATTTGTTGGAGTGTTTTGGTTTTAATAATTTGATCAGTGATCCGACAAGGGTAGCATTTTCATCAGCTACATGCATTGATCATGTGTTGGTTAATGATCTGTTTGATACTTTGCGTGTGGAAAACTTCGATCCTGGTTTATCCGATCACAATTGTCAGATTATACAGTTGATAGGGAAGCAGTCCCCAAGAGACTTTCTTATTTTAGAAATTTCTCTCCGTGCAACATTGACTCTTTTCGTTTATGCTTGGAAAAAGAAACCTGGAGGGAGGTGTACGAGTCTAGGTGTCCAGACAAAGCTTTTGAATGCTTTTTCCACACCTTTTATTACTATTTTGACCTGAGTTTTCCATTGCGGAGATACTCACGGGATTATTTTCGGGGCAGGACCAGAAGAGGGGACAATTGGTGGTCCTCTGAAGATTTTATTGCTCTTAGAGACAAATTAACCTTGGTACATGATCTGTGTAAACAGCATCCTGGGTTTGCTGATTTAAAAAAACTCCTAAATGGGCAGTATAATGAGCTTTTGAAATCTAAGAGACAACACTTTCATGATCAGAAAGTCGCAAATTCCACTAACAAGGCAAAGACAATGTGGGGTATTGTTGGAAGGTTTCGTAATAGGGTGAGAGATTCAAATGATTTGGGAATAAAAGTGGATGGAGTACAGCTTGCCCATCAGAATTTGGCTGACTTTTTAAATCACCAGTATACTACTATGCATCTTGATGATGGTACCTCTGTGGATTGGAATTTTTTGGAGTCCTGTGTGCCTTTTGTTGACGCATCTTTTTTTCCTTTCCCCAGTAATTGATGTTGATATTGTGGATATTATTGGGGGTCTTAACTGTTCCAGTTCATCGGGTTGTGATGGTATTTCTAATAATATGCTTAAACAAGTAAGTGATCTTATCTGTGGCCCAATTACTTTTGTTGTCAACTTGAGTTTCGAGATGGGTAGGTTTCCTAGCAAACTTAAAGAGGCTTTAGTTTTCTTATTATTCAAAAAAGGAGACCCTGAAAGTTTCTTGAATTATCGACAAATCAGCCTGTTAACCTCTTTTTCAAAAATCTTTGAAGGTGTTATTAATAATCAGTTGCGTAAGTTCTTCTCTGCAAATTCAGTTTTTTCATTGTGGCAGCATGGCTTTACTGATGGTAGAAGTACCAACACAGCCTTATATGAGTTCATATTTCAAATTGTAAAGTCAATAGATAAAAAAGAACCTTGCTTGGGACTGTTTTTGGATTTTTCAAGTGCCTTTGATCGAGTTGATCATGACATTCTATTGAGCAAATTATTTAGATGTGGTATTAGGGGAGGGCCTCATCAGTTGTTATCTTCATATCTTCAGGGCAGGAGTCAGAGGGTAAGGCTTTCAGATGGCACTGTAAGCGAACCACTGCCGATTAAATTGGGTGTGCCTCAGGGCTCAATTTTGGGGCCATTATTTTATCTGATCTATGTCAATGATCTTCTTCTTTACATTCATCACATTTTAGGCATAACAGTTGTGTGTTATGCAGATGACACAAATATTCTTGTCAGGGCAGATAGTTTCCATGAACTGACCCAGAAATGTAGCTTGGTGTACGAAAGGGTGAATGTATGGGCTGGCAAGAATAAATTAGTCTTAAATCACGAAAAAACTGTGAAAATTTGCTTTCGATCACGTGGTATGAGATGTGTTGATGATATGGTTTACGGTTTTTCGAGTCATGTTAAGATGTTGGGAGTATTTATTGACAGTCATATGCGCTGGCTACCTCATGTTGATTTTCTGTGCACTAGATTGAGGCGTTGTGTATATGCAGTGAAATGTTTAAAGAATGTCTGCGGTGAAAGCACCCTGTTGAGTGTATACCACGCCTGCTTCGACTCACTTATGCGCTATGGAATCATTTTTTGGGGTGCTGTGTCTGACTCTAATCGTGTCTTTTTAATACAGAAATTGATTGTTATAATGGTGGCTGGTGCGGAGTTTCGTGAATCATGTAAACCTTTGTTTAAGAAGTATTCCATTCTCACCTTTTACGACGCTTACATATATGAAATTTGTTGCTTTGTTCATAAGAATTATCATTACTTCACAGGAAATCAAATTTATCATGGTTATGCTACCAGAAATAGAGACATTTTGAGGCCTAGTGCACATTGTACTGCCCTATACCAGAAGAATGTTTATTATAATGGATGTAAATTTTATAACCAACTGCCATCTGCTGTGAAAGCCTCTAATACTTTTTATACTTTTAAGCACACCCTAAAAAATTTTCTGTTGGAAAAGACCTGTTACTCTCTCGAGGACTTCTTTGTTTAGATTAAGTGATGTGCTTCATGTTTGTACCGTGCTATATTTTGGATTTTAATTTTAGTTTTACTGATGTATCGCTTATACTGATTTTATGCTGTATCTGTGAAATAAATATCTATCTATCTATCTATCTATCTATAATGGCACAAGTACACACTATCACATGATCCATTATAGAAGTTAAATGGTTGTCAACACAAGCACGTGGTAGCAGCATGTTAAACTCCCGCAGTCTTCCTATGACTCTCTCCACATGCACACGTAATGCAGCTATCCGTTTCGACTCCTCCACTTCGTCAGCAGAACTCGGAGTTGCAGTAGATACTGAGGGTGGCCTAATAAGTACACAATCTTTCTGTTGTAAAAGGTTTGTAAGATTTTTAAACCCTCTATCGGCCATTACTGCTATCTCAGGTTGTAATCATTCTGCATATCCTGAATCTTCTAGGATCATAACATCTGAAGCTCTTCCGCCATAGCCCTTCGAAATGAACGAAACCAGTCTATCTGGCGTACAGGATATGAGATATTTTATTGTATCCCCCCTTATTGTATTTAGACCATATTAGAGCCTGATTTATGGGGTTACTAGGTTTCTCTATTTGAATTTCCAAACAATCGATGATCGAAACTACTTTTCCATACCTCACTCTAAATGGAATAGGTAAATGGCGTCGAACAGTTTTGATATCTGGCCAATAAATTAACTGTTGAAGGAATTCCGATAGTAGCACAACACTTTTAGCAAAGATGCTTAAGTTACTTACGGACATGCCAAAACCGATCGCTAAGATAGCAAATGAATCATTTAAACGTATCTTCTTCAAGGTAATGAATATATTTTTCACTGACAATGGAGCTGTTGCAGCCAACATTTTTATTAGATGATAACTTTCAACTGGTAAACCTAGAAAAAGTTTAGGGTCTCGTTCTATGGTCCATATCGTTCCTTTCAACATGTGTTCCTTAAATTCAGTTTCCTCAAATTATTTTACAAACTCCATGCTACTTGAAGAACTACTGTGAGTTAAGTTATAATTCTTCGGTTTTGACTGATCTTGCAGAAGAAACTGTACTCTCAGCAAAAGACACCGTTTTCACTATACTGTGGGGTTTTAACGTAGACGTGCCAACTGACAAAACTGGTACTTTAATTGGTGATAAACCTACGGAAGTACATATTTGTTCTGTCTTAGTTGCCTTACTTCGAAATTTTGGTTGCAAGTTCACTTGTATGCTTTTATCTACAGTTGAGGTCACCAATTCAACAATACCAGCTGGAACTTGTACTGCAGTAGGTTCTTCACCAAAAGCTTCCTCCACTTTATCGTCCTTATTTTCAGCAGACAAGGATGGTGGGGCAGCTTCTATTTCTAGTTCCATTAAAAGTTCACGACGTCTTCTTTTTTCAGGAAGATGTCTTTTTTGAAGTTCCTTTTTTGTTTTCTGGCACATAAATATATGTGGAATCATCCCTGTCTTCAATTTCAAATTTTTAACTTGCTGGCCCATTAATTGATACTGCATGTAATTTTCCATGTCTTGCACCAACTGAAATAAAAAGAATAATAAAACGTGTATCGGCAGTGCTAGTAGAATATGAAAGAAACTACAGGCACATCTGCAGTTTATGCCCGCGAGTCACGCTCTGTTGCCACATCCTTCTGCCGGACGGTGCTTATTGCTCTAAAGGGCTACCTGAACTGACCTTCCTGACCTACACTTAACCATCCGGCAGAAGGATGTGGTAACAGAGCGTGAACTCCAACGCCGAAATTCTAGTGCGCGAGGACTCGCGGGCTTAAACTGCAGATTTACCAAACTACATATGTTCAACTATACCGACGAATTTAGGTTTAAAAAAATGCTATTCCATATTTAAGACCATATAATTTCATAAGCATTTACTTAAGTTAAAATGATCTACACAGATGTGCAAAGTTGATTTTACACTAACTGGACTTTTCAGGTCCCTCTTCATAGCTAAACACCATTTCTTCCTGATTTTCTCATCCTTAGGTACATTAAAGAATAATTTGCTGGGGGTAGTTATTGTTGCGGAAGTACATTTGGGCACTATATAGCACTTATAATATTTATGTCCAGGCACTGTTATGTCTTTCGCATTCTCGTATTGTGATTCTGAATCTACTGAAGCCATCACACAGTCACACACTAAACTAGATTAAACACAACTTACTACCTTTGAACTTATATTATACAATAAACACCAAATCTACTTAAAATTATGATAAAACTGCTCAGAATTCGATGCAAACACAAGCAAGACAAGGTTAAATGTTAAATGGCGATGCCTGTGTATTACGCAGATGTACCGGATCGTGACGTCACAAACCTCTTCACCAATCAGATGGCGTTTTCGCCCACCCTGTCTTTTTGAATTATATTCAATATTTCAATAAATAATTAGTGGTTCACTTTAAGGGGGGTTTACTTGTAGACATATATTTTTAGAGTATTTTGCTTTACTTTAAATACGTTTTTCATCAAAAGTAAATTATATGCAACTTCCTCATTATCTCAACCTTTGCCTAGCAAAAATAGAGCCTCAGTGGTTCAGTGGTAAGAACGTGTGTCTCTGAACACAAGGGTACTGGGTTCAATGCAAGGGTTCTCCTTTCCTTTTTCAGTTCATAATGTAGCGTTAACATCAACCGAGGTTGTGGCATTGTATTTGAACAAGTTGAATGTCTGCACGTTTCGCCCTTCGGAGGGGGCGTAAGCCATCCGTCCCCTGTCCTTGTGATGTTGCTCACGTTAAAGATCCCTACCCTCCTTACAGAAAGGCAGGGGTTCAGCATAATTTCCAGAATAGTGAGGTGAAACTGCTCCCTGGCGTAGGTGATTGACCATAGTCGCGTAAATAGACTGACGTTAAAGAAACAAAAATCACACACACAGGCACACGCGCGCGCGCGCACTCACGCAGTCAATCACGCACGCACACACGCGGACGCACACCTTGCAAAAATGGTAAATAGAAAAATTAATAATTAAAAATATATGAGGAACCGTTTTCTAATTACAAAAGCACAGTTGAAATAGAAAAGGTAAAAACCACATCAAGATTTGCTCTTACATATAGAAGAATTATCTCAACCTTTTGCCTTGCAAAAATAGAGCCTCAGTGGTTCAGTGGTAAGAACGTGTGTCTCTGAACACAAGGGTACTGTGTTCGATGCAAGGGTTCTCCTTTCCTTTTTCACTTCATACTGTAGCGTTAACATCAACCGAGGTTGTGGCATTGTATTTGAACAAGTTGAATGTCTGCACGTTCCGCCCTTCGAAGGGGGCGTAAGCCGTCGGTCCCGTGTCCATGCGATGTTGGACACGTTAAAGATCCCTACCCTCCTTACAGAAAGGCAGGGGTTCAGCATAATTTCCAGGATAGTGAGGTGAAACTGCTCCCTGGGGTGGTGATTGGCCATAGTCGCGGAAATAGTCTGACGTTAAAGAAACAAGAAACACACACACACCAGCACGTGAGCGCGCGCCCACACACGCACGCGCACGCACGCACGCACTCACACACCTTGCAAAAATGGTGCATCATACAAGCAAGTTTCTCTGAAAATGTCAACTAACACAGAAGACACAACTCTTGACGGAAGGCTTTTTTCCTTAACACAGTCCTACAGTAAAGCAACATCTGCTTTAATGAACCTTTTTTTATGACGAATTTAAACAATATTTCTAAGCAAAAGCCTACTACTTCACCAACTCAATTATCTCTATTAAAAAAAACTGTCATGTCTCTATCAGAAAATTCAGCCCACAGTGAAGTCTACTGAAATTTTCTCAATGAAGGGCAGCAGCAAAACTTGTGTTAAAAAAGTCCAGCTTTATTGGTCTGAATCTTCCAACAAATGCATCATTTATCCAGAGCTCATTAAAAAAAGCAATATTAGAAGATCCAATGAGACATTATTTTTATTAAGTGTAATTTCTTCAAAGGCCTGGAGAGAATTTTATACGAAAAGGGACAATCTAAATGTGTTTGCATTTAAAAAGTTGAGCTTTTTAGTGAATTTTCTTTAAAAAAATTCACTAATGAGATCCCGACTTTTGAATTTTGAAAAAATTTCTTCAAATGAGCGCTAATTAGATCCCCCAGAAGACATATCCGGGGTCAGTTTCAATTTTTATATGTTTATATATATATATATATATATATATATATATATATATATATATATATATATATATATATATATATATATATATATATATATATATATATATATATATATATATATATATATATATATATATATATATATATATATATATATATATATCACACCGATAACTCAAAAAATAATGGGCCGATTTTGATTAAATTTGGTGAATAAATTCCTTTTGCAAATAACTTGGATAAGTTTGTTAGCCAGGAAAGTCTGCTCTGGTTTTCCCGGAACATTTTGTGTTTTCTTTACAAAAAAAAAACTATATCTCCGAAATTAATAAAGTAAGGGCAACCAAATTGGATACACGGGTTTACATCCTTATAGGTAAGTTACATACCAAAATTTAGCTATGTAGAACAAAAGACAAAAAAGTTATAGGCATTTAAAGAAAAATCTATTGGGGTTTTCCTCAAAACGTCAAAGTTGCGATTGAAAACGTCAAAATCGGCAACATTTAGGCAAATAACTTGAATCTAATACGGGCTATGGAAATGAAATGTCTCAAGAAGGATGTTTTACAAACCCTGAAGTCTTAGTTTCAACCGTCATTGTCCTTCATTTTACTAAAATGTTTCCAGAAAATTCATTTCAAATAGACCCTTTCTCTGAAATACGCCTTATGTTATTGCATTTTTGCATTTTCCATCGAAATATAATGCATATTTGTAAGAAAAGAATTTCTGGATGCAGCAAGTGAGTTATGGTAACGAATTTTGATCAAATGCTTCATATTTGAATAGCCCAATTTGCTATTAACCTATAAGGTTGACTAAGAAACACTTTAAGTTTACTTTTGGAAATTTTTGTATATTTTCACACAATAAAGTTATTTTTATGAAACATGGCACATTGTTTTTACT
Source organism: Tillus elongatus (assembly GCA_964006375.1). NCBI lineage: Eukaryota > Metazoa > Arthropoda > Insecta > Coleoptera > Cleridae > Tillus > Tillus elongatus. Next base: position 132,337,554 of record OZ023264.1, read on the forward strand.
ATATAGGTTATACTGGTAACCAAAATTGATGTCTGCTTTCTTAAATAAAAAGAAAACACACATATTTGCAATAAAAACATTTTTATGAAAATTCACTACCATAACGCACTTGCTGCGTCCAAGTTTTTTGATTCTGTGTCAAGAGAGGTCTTATATTTTAACGCCTGACAAACGTTACCATTGAAATATTATTCAAATAGAAGCGTGGCATTGTTTTCAGCAATTGGTACTTCGAACTAATATCCTTTCAGTAGTAGAAATTATGTAATTGCAGTGTTACCACATCAGTATTTTTTTGTGGCATTCTGTACACATGGAATGTGTTGACTGAAATCCCAAACAGCTTCAGTCTACTCCTAAGATTTTTCCGCCTGATTGTGGAAATGGCCTACAACTTACAAATTTGAATTGTCCTTTTTGACAGATAGGACACTATTTGCTCTGTAAAATGACAGTTCCATATGCCACATAGAACAGTGTAGATTCTTAGCTAGCAGATATGACACTGTACATTGTAACGTACCTGTAGTTTGTAACGATTACGTTTTGTTACTGCAGTAATTATTCAAAATAAACCCGTGGGAGACTTAATTAATAGCCGACAATCCAATATCTGTAGGGCAATTCATGTTTTGATTGCAAAATTATTTTTATGAAAAATCGCCAAATCTTCAAATACCGTAAACACCTTTACTGCATTGTGTGTTAAAAGTCAAATATCTAAAGACGCAATATGGCTTTGTTAATAAATGATGCGTCGCATTTTGCGAAAGGAATATTTCCAAGAAATAAATCTCGTTGCTGCTGGCTCTTGGAATTTTCCGTAATCTGTGATGTAACCCAACGACGGTTTGAAAACGTTTGCGTGCAGGGAAACAATTGGCTGCAAAGCCACCGAGGGAGGTCGCGTTTTATCTCATTCGAAGAACGGAGGCTAGAAAGAGCTAGCGCACAGCCAGGAACAGTCAAAGTACAAAATTGCATGCAAGCAGCAAACATTTGCCGAGGAGGAGTCTCTGCTGTGCCTTCTTAGCGTGAACACTGTCCGCTCCGGTGGCTGTTGAAATATCTTAAAACGGGGTAGTAATGTTTCTGTTATCTGTACTACTCAATAGTTATTGTCAGTGATTATTTAATGTAACTTAAATGATTTTCGAGTTTGAATAAACATAGAATTCAGCCTAAAAACGGGATCTAAGTTGTGTTTCTCTGTGTCGAATTGTTGTTTTCTTGTCATGATCAGAAAAAATTCCTGGTTATTATCGTACCTTAAGTCAATTGGTAGTGAATTTTACTGAAGCAAATTCACGTTTCAACTGCGATTCACAAAGTTTCCATCAAGCGAATTCGGAACATCGATATAGGTGTCAAATGGTCAGGTGATATGGGAGTAGTAACACCCACCGGCCTAATAATCTCTGATGGGAAGTCCCAGTCGTTTTCCCCAAATTTTTCCGCTCTTGTTGGAGTCTGAAATCTGTGTCAGGCACTCATAATTGATCCCACCTGGAGAGCATCTTCACAGGGTCATTAGGTAACTTTAGCATCGGAAGATTGGTGAGTCTGAACAAATCTTTTGTCTGAATCAGCAGAACTTTCATGGCGAAATTTAACATCTGAAGTTTTAATAACCTGAATTTTCAAAATCACGTGATCAAGTTTGAGCTTAAACACTATGTCAGAGAGGTGCTGACCGCACAACTAAATATTTCCTGTTTAATCTCTAAGATTTTGTCAATCTTTTTGTAAATTTAAACACACAGTTTTTAGTAATTTCTTTTAATTTGTAATTAGAAAATTTAGTCTAAAATATCTAACCTATATATTCTCTTTAATATCTCTGAGTTTTCATAATTAATATAGATATTTCACGTAGGGAAATACTTTCTTTGGAGCTTCACTCAAGAACTGGCCAGTAAATTCACTAGAACACCTAGCAGTTGATTGACAAACGTCAAGTAATTTACCCAATCATTTGTTTATTTTGAGCAATACCCTAAGTAATTAACAGTAACATTTTAGTAGTATGCAACTATCTTTATCTTATTGTTTTGACACATATATGAAATTAATAAAATAATAATAAAGTAGATGTTTAATTGAAGAGAAATTCCTCCCTAACTTCTTCTTTATTTTGCCCCAGCAAAAACAATTATTTCTTACTAACTATTTTCTAGATATCTAAATTTATATGTTATCTACCACTAGTCTGGAGAGCCCACAAATATAGGACTCTGGGCAGTGTGAAGAAAGCAAAGGAAGAGAACGTGAGTATCCAACTATATTCAGATCTGTCAGCCTCCTAACAGTGCTGCTAATCTTAATAAATTTGATAATCTGATAGATAGCTACTTTATGGGAGTGTGTTATTAGCAATTGTGACCACACCATAGAGCAGATCTATATTCACCTGAGGTCAATCACACATACCACAGTTCTCGTTCTTCTAAAGCTTTTTTTTTCTTTGAAGGAGGTAACTAGCTCGGAGATAGGACAACACGTAGCATTACAAAACTAGTAGTTAATGAACAGATAAGCCATTTTAGATTAAGCTGTAAGGCAGTTGGGAAATATTTTTCTCTCTGAGATAATGCATTTAGCACAAAAATTTAAATTTGGTCAGATAGGACCTTTCAGCTTAGCAGGGCAGTATATAATAACGAGTAAAAATTTAACTGTATACCGATTGAGAATAACTGTTTTGGCTCATTGCGAAACAAAGCATGTTTAGCCTAATATTTCCGGAAGGCAATCTGTACTTATCGTCATAAATTCTGAAAAATTACATTACCAACCTTTTTGAACACTGTCATCATAATGTTGTAACCAAAAAAGAATGCTAGGATATATAAAAAAATTAATCTGTGATTGTTAAATGGCTTTGTCAGATCTCAATGTGTTCCACCAACTGTCAAAAATATGTATTAGTGAAATCTCTTGAAAGTACGCTACCATGTAAATGGGGCTGATACAGAGTTTAAAGCGTATCTACTGAGGTAATGGGGTGGCTACTGGGTTACAACGTCGCCACCTTTGTACTGTGAAGTTCAATTGTGAAGTATTTTTGAATAATGAACTTCGAACTATTTTGGAGATTTACATAATCCGAAGTTCGAATTACTTTAACAACGCCCAGAGTGTACAACTTTTCGGTTCGAAATTTCGAAGCTTCGCACACCTGTAAGTAAAACTCATAACTGTATGTAAACTGTAAACTGGTCAACAACCGGCGCATTTACCTTAAAGATCATTTTTAGAAAAAAAATTAAATAAAAAAACCTTATCTTTTGTATTCAGTAGTTTATTATTTTACCTTAGGCGTGCCTGCCATAACTTTCTTGAATTAATTGTTGATAAGTAATAATAATTTAGAATAGAAACATGTTATTATGGAAGTTAAAAGTTTTATATCGTTTAAACTTTCAATTTTGTTAGTAAACATTTCCTCGAATCTAAAAATGACATAAGTGTTACATTTAAAATAATAAAAATACCATCCACCTATGGTAGAACCAGAAGTCTAGAAAACTGAAAATATTGTTGGCAAATTCAGAACTTTGAAAAGCTAGTAGCTGCCAACTTTTAGAACTCTAGTTTTATTCTCTATGTGAAAACTGGAACCTGTGATGAGCACTAATAAGTACACTTTGAGAAAACCCAAATACGAAAGACAAAGTCACTGAAATGTCCGGTATTTATGAGATTAGCTGCAAAGATTGTGATCTTAAATATGTGGGTCAAACTAGGAGAAACATAGCCACCAGATTTCGTGAACATCTCGCACAGTTACGATATGGTACGGTGGACAAATCATGTGTGGCACAACATATATGGGATAATAATCACCACATTGACAAAGAAAATTTTAAACTTGTCAAAAACGTTAGACATCAAACTATGCTTGATTCATTAGAAAGTATTTTTATATTAAGGTCTATTAAGAAAAAATTCTGGACGCAGCAAGTGCGTTATGGTAGTGAATTTTCATAAAAATCTTTTTAATAACAAATATGTGTGTTTTTTTTTAAAGAAAGCAGGCATCAAATTTGGTTACCAATATAACCTATATAGTAAAAACAATGTGCCATGTTCCATTAAAATAACTTTATTGTGTGAAAAATTTCCAAAAGTTAACTTAAAATGTTCCCGAAAAAACACGTTTCTTGGTCAACCTTATAGGTTAATAGCAAATTGAGCTGTTCAAATATGAAACATTTGATCAAAATTCGCTACCATAACGCACTTGCTGCGTCCAGAATTTCTTTTCGTACAAACATGCATTATATTTCGATGGAAAATGCAAAAATGCAATAACATAAGGCGTGTTTGATTTAAAAAAAAGGAAATTTGTATCACCAACGACTTATGGGCCACCCTGTGATTGTAGAAATATTATTTTTAGATGTAGCTCAAGACACCCTATAATTAATATATACAAATTTTCTTCATATCTTATATAATAACGGATATATTGAGCTTTATTGATTTTTTACGAAAATTCGACAAAAATTATATACCATTAAATGATAAACTCTATAGCTAAGGCTACTGCCAAGCATCAGAGAAAGGGTCTATTTGAAATGAATTTTCTGCAAATATTTTAGTAAAATGAAGGACAATGACGGTTGAAACTAAGACTTTAGGGTTTGTAAAACATCCTTCTTGAGGCATTTTATTTCTATAGCCCGTATTAGATTTAAGTTATTTGCCTAAATGTTGCCAATTTTGACATTTTAAATCGCCACTTTGACGTTTTGAGGAAAACCTCAATTTATTTTTCTTTAAATGCCTATAACTTTTTTGTCTTTTGACCTACATAGCTAAATTTTGGTAGGTAACTTACCTATAAGGATGTAAACCTGCATACCAAATTTGGTTGCCCTTACTTTGTTAATTCCGGAGATATTAATTTTTTTTCAAAAGAAAACACAAAAATTTCCGGGAAAACCTAGGCAGATTTTCCTGGCTAACGAACTCATCCAAGCCATTTGTAAAAGGAATTTTTTCACCAAATTTGATCAAAATCGGCCCATTATTTTTTGAGTTATCGGTGTGATACATATATATATATATATATATATATATATATATATATATATATATATATATATATATATATATATATATATATATATATATATATATATATATATATATATAACATATAAAAATTGAAACTGACCCCGGATATGTTTTCTGGGGGGCCTAATTAGCGCTCATATGAAGAAATTTTTTCAAAATTCAAAAGTCGGGATCTCCTCATTAGTGAATTTTTTTAAGAAAATTCACTAAAAAACTTCATTGAATCATGCGGCACCTTTAATTTCTAGTCCTTTATTTTCACTTTGCATTTGACCGCTTAAACACTCCGAATTTGTCTGTAAAATAATAAATTATGTCAATAACTCGGCCGGTTTATACATATACTAATCTATACGTTTGTCTCGACTTAAAGATCTGTTTGTTTTGTTTGTATCTATGAATTTAATATAAATACTATCACGAAGAATTAGCATGAATATATATACAGTTTGTATGTAATATTTTAGTTGAATTATTTATCTTTTGTTAGAGTGTTAACTTGTTGAGCCAAACACCCGGTATTAGTTTTTCTATTTATAAAATATGAGCAGAGTTGATGTTGTTTATCTAGCCAGATGTTTGTCGGCGTATTCCAATATCCACATAGTAAATTTCGAAATCGAAAGGGAATGTGCAGATTCTTCAAATACCTCGGTTCCTTTAAAGCTATTATCCGTATATTAGATAAGGGCTCATAAATATGTCGACCAGAAGATTCTAAACCAAGTCTTCGACCTCGTACCTTCACCACACAATAAACAAACGATCGTTCCTGGATGACAATTTTACGTCGAACTAGTTTCTTTTACATTGACGCGATATAAATACATGTAGCTAGTTGTTTAAGTTAGAATTTATCTTCCTCTGAAGATGCTGACTTTGTCAACGAAACGATCGTAAGGTCTCTGAAATAAGTGTTGTGGTGATTTGGGTTTTCTCAAAGTGTACTTATCTAGCTTTATTAGTTTTCTATACAGCTCTAGTAGTTTCCACATAAATAACCCTGTATTTATAAACCTTAATATTGGTATGTAACTTTGAATGACTTTAAAACTAGTAAACAGTTCCTGATTACCCTTTGCAAATTCTGCATGTTCCAAATGTAAATAGAGGGTGAGGTTTATTTGAATTGTTATAGTATTAATCTACCTGACACAAATCAACAAAATTAATATGTACATATATATTTTTATGAGTTATGATCACGAATATTATTACAAGGCCTCTAAAAAACCACTTAATATATAAAACCTAAATAATTTATCCACATTTTATCAAGCTTTACATAAAGACTTTCTAACTTTTTGCAGTAAGCAATGCAGTCTTGAAAAACTGAAATACATTGTGACACTCCTTCCTACAAAGCCTCAAAGCTTCTTCATATTGATTTATCCTAAAAGTGCCCTCAGTATGAGAGGCAATAACCTTGTTCTCCAGGCTGTCAAAAACAAAAACAAACGACCCTTTTGGATTTTTTTCTAATGATCCATTTCCAAGATGCAAAGTATCATCCACACATAAACAACAGCTAACTGCAGCAAACATGAATCTCATTTCTATGGCAGAATCCAAAGCTGCCAAGCATGCTCCATTGATAGCGCATGATATGAGCTGAAATATCCAATTAATTAATATAGAGCTAAGGGATTATTATAATAATATTAAAATATAATTAAATTATCTTATAAATTAATTTAAAATGTATAGGAGAATACGGGAACACAATAGGATCACCAGTAGCAGCTGCATAGATGGCATATTTTCAAATTTTGAATATAACTGAGTGTATGAAATCTTGGATGTATAATAATAATACCAATATGAATAATAATAATAATAAAAATAATAATAATAAAGATCAGTCACCTATGGATGGCTTGAAGATCTATTCACAAACTAAAGATCGTGCATATACAAGCATCTACGTCTTATCTACGCTGGGGTAACCTTAATGATGAAACTGAAGGCTTTATATCAGCTATACAAGACCAGTGATCTCAACAAGGGCATATAGAAAACAAGTTCTGGAAGAAAGGTTGGAAAACGTCAAATATCACATGTGCGACAAGATGGAGGAAGGCGCGGATCACATCCTTGCAGGCTGCTGAGTGCTGGCTCAGAAGTCCTACCTGGATTGCCACAACAGAGTTGGGAATAAAATACACTTAAAGCTTCGGGAGAAATACAGGGGCCTTACAAATACTGTTCCATATCACCAATATGACCGGCCAAATATCTGCGAAGATGAATAAATCTGTTTTTATTGGAACAGGAAAATACAAACAGATCGACCAATCCCAAACGACAACCCTGATCTCTCTGACATTCAAAAAAACAAAGACGTTTTTGGTGGACTTGGCGATACCACTCCTTGGTAACATCCAAAAACCATACATGGAGAAAATTAATACCAATAGTTTTTAGTTTTACATTTACATGTACTTTATGTATAATTTTTGATCTTGACTGGCCAATTTCATTTTTGTGTGATCTTGTGGCTAATAAAGTTATTCTATTCTATTCTATTCTATTCTATTCTATTCTATTCTATTCTATTCTATCCATTTTCTTGTTCGATTTTCTTGGACTTTTCCGGTATCTCGCTGATTCTGCTCTTTCAGTAATTTTAGAAGTCCATGGCTGCTAACATAATTATCACACACAAAAATGGTCCCATTATCTGACAGAATACAGTTTATACAAGAGAAAGTAAAACAAACCATTATAACTCGAAAACTATCAGCTATAGCTATAGGAAAACCCACACTATGTCCATGCAGAATAGCGTATTCCATTTGAAAAACACAAGTTATGCCAATTAAAAGTTAGGTATGTTGTAATACAAAAAAAGTACACTTTCTACAATGATAATAAATTATTCTTTAACTATTTCAAAGAATCAAACGTCATCCATTAATATTTCAAGTTCCTCGCAGCAAAACTCAAAACTCAGCATACGATTGAAATAACCTAAAAATCAGAGCTTAAAAAAAGAAGGTCGTAATCGTAATATTTTCACAAATATCAAAGATAGCTATAGGGAATGCTACACAAAGTGACTTCTATTTTTGAATCTCTTTTAAAAATAATATATAAGTATAACGTTTGATTTGAAATAAAGAAGTTGATAGCTACTTCCAGTGTAACTGCAAGTACCACAAAGCTGAGTGTATTTTCCCCATATAGCCTAGACAATCACAAGAAACTTTGGTTCCAAATTCTTAAGGTAAAGGATAGATAGAGGAATTACACACTATTGGGACTTCCTGTATACAAGGAGAACGGATAAGTGCGAAGCCGTAAGGGGACAACCGCTTACATGTGTTTCAAGCTTATTAGCTCTCATTAGTACAGTATAGCCAGGTGAAGATGAGAACACGCTGGACGCGCTGGATGAAGGAACAATAACACACAGATTCACAACAGGCAACCAGTGCAGTTTCTCCTCGTATAGTATTAGGTTTGCCGCATAAAAAAATCCTGATGCATCTATATCTATATATATATATATATATATATATATATATATATATATATATATATATATATATATATATATATATATATATATATAAAAACACACACACAGGGTTAGTAAAAATCCCGGAACAGTCGAATGTCCCTGTCATTAATGACGCAATTTTTTTTATTTTTGTAATGATAAGCCTTTTTTTATAACACATTCACTTTTTTCTCACTTCTGGTTTAACAGGAAATGACTCCAACTTAATTTTTTTTAATGGGACACCTTTAATTATTTACCATTTTGGGATGCAGGATAAAAAACTACTTTCTGAAACATCAACATGTTTTTTTAATTGATAACACCACCAAAAAAAAATATTCATAATGCAAAATCAAGATATGTGTTATAAAAGTTCGTAATATGGTTCCAACTAAAGTAATTGTTCAAGTTGTGCTCCGTCTACAACTTGACAGTGATACAATCCATCAACAAAATATCTCACTGAATTTTGTATCATCTCTGGCGTAATATGGTTGATTTCTTCAGTTATCCGCTCCTGTAATTGTTGTTCGATCATTAGGTCGTTTTTTTATACACCTGACACCTGTCTGACAGAAAGCAATTTTTTAGCAGTGGTGGTGCTCTATCAGATGAGGTCCTCATCTTGTCTGGGGTACCACGGAGATCACATATAGGTCCCGTTCTCTTCAATCTTTTTATTAATGATGTTGTAAGTTGTTTTGAGTCATCGAAATGTTTATTGTATGCAGATGACTTGAAGTTTTTTTCGGAAGTTGTCCATGGTGTCAACACTTTGCAACAGGATCTCGACAACTTGACTCGCTGGTGCAGTTCAAACTTGTTGTCGCTTAATGTAGGTAAATGTAAGGTTGTGAGCTATTTTAGGGGTCACAATTGGATTGTTCATAGCTATACCATTTATAACACGGTGTTGGACATTGTCACTTCAGTTGCAGATCTTGGTGTAATTTTCAAAAATGATTTGTCATTCAATCTGCATATTGATGCTGTGGTTGTGAAATGTTGCAGACTTTTGGGGTTTGTTAAAAGATACACTAAACATATGACTGACACAAGCGCAATCACTAGTTTGTATACATCCTTGGTTCGAAGTAATATTGAGTATTGTTGTGTTGTATGGTTTTCATCCTATGCTTGCCACATTAATCGTATTGAAAGGGTACAAAACAAATTTGTTAAGTACCTTCTTTATAAGCATCACTTTATTGGGTATGATGTCGGATTGCTTCTTTGTGGTATGGTCAGTCTCAAAGCGCGACATGAGTATCTTTCATTGATGTTTATATATAAGTTAATTAATGTTCTCATTAACTGTAATGATCTGCTCGAGTTGGTCCGTTTCCATGTTCCACCATGCTCAACTCGTCAACAGCAACTGTTTTTTGAGCGAACACACACGACCAACTATGGATGTAACAGTTTCATGGACAGATTGTTGCATAATTATAATGCTAATTTTTCTAATTGTGATATCTTTTATAGTGCTATGTCTAGGATGAAAACTGTCTTAAGACAGTGATTTTGTTACTTTGAGTTGTTTTTTTTTCGTTTAGTTTTATTTTTAAGTACCATTTGGAATTGTTTAATTCTGTAGGTGCAAATTTAAATAAATAAATCAATAAATAAATTTCAAATGATCCCCAAAAAAAGAAGTCCAGTAGCGACAGGTCTGGAGAACATGCTGACCACTCGATTGCTCCTCTGCGTCCGATCCAGCGGCCAGGAAATATTTGGTTCAAATAATCACGGACATTACTCGTAAAGTGTGGCGGAGCTTCATCTTGTTGGAACCAAATATTATCGCTTGGATGATTAGGTCTTACTTTATTTGGGAAGAGTGCACTAAGTGCTGGTACAATCTGATTTCTCAATGAATTCAAGTACCCATCACCATTTAAATTTCCACTAATAAAAAAAGGTCCAATTAATTTGTTTCCGACCAAACCAACCCACACATTCACTTTTTGAGGATACTGCATATGGACTTCCTCCGTTCAAGGAGGGTTCTCTGTTGACCAGAAACGCCATTGTGCCTGTTAACCGTACCATTCAGATGAAATGTTGCTTCATCTGAAAAAACTATTTCATTCACAAAGTTAGGCGGAGCTTGAATAAGTTTTGTCATTATTTCAGAAAAATTTAGTCTGCGATCTGGGTCATCCTCAGTCAACTCATGAACCACATGCATTTTAAACGGTTACATTTTTTCAGACCTCAGAATTTTGTGAGCAGACTTTTGGGGTAGGTCATCAATTTGAGCTAATTCTGTTGTAGATACATGAGGATTTTCTTGGACTGATAATAGCACATTCAACCTTGTGTCTTCACCACTTCCTATTATTGGACGTCCACTTCTTGACAAATCGCTTACTTGGCAAAATTCTTCATATTTTTAACAACCCAATGCACCGTACTTTTACTAATTTGCCTATCCGAATGAGCAGTATTAAATAAAGTGCGAACTTCTTCTAACGATCATTGACGATCACCATATCCTTACATCATCAATATTTCAATGTGCTCAGATTCTGTGTGTCACTGCCATTTTCAAAATTTTTAATTGCACAAGAAAAACCAAAATAACGACCACAATCAACAGGTGACAATATCAATGCAGCAGCCGAATTGTCTGCTTTATTGATACATAGCACATTTAAATAGATATGCAGATCTTGATATTATGTTATCATTTATTCATTTTTTGTGGTGTTATCTTATCAATTACAAGAAACATGTTGATGTTTCAGAACGTAGTTTATTATCCTGCATCGAAAATGGTAAATAATACAAGGTATCCCATTTTTAAAAAAAGTTTGAGTCATTTCCTGGTACACTGGAAGTTGAAAAAAGTTAATGTGTTATAAAATAAAAGGCTTATTTGTGACCATTCGTCATTACACAAGAATCCAAAAAAAAATTGAGTCATTAATAACAGAGTTATTCAACCGTTCTGGGACTTTTTACTAACCCTGTATATATATATATATATATATATATATATATATATATATATATATATATATATATATATATATATATATATATATACATATTAACAAATATGGGTTCTAGGTCCCTAATTCGCGCTGAAGAAATTTTTCACAAATCTCAACATTGTAAGCTCTCTATTTGTGAAATGTCTTAAGGTAAATTCACTAAAAAATTAATGAAGAACTTAAAGACGTTTCATTCCAAATGTGACAACCTGTGTTTGAAGTTACACTTATTATTAAATTGAAAATATTTGTTTATACTCAACTAACCTCACCACTATTGTGCATTTCTTGAATTATAACTTGTACTGTGCTCCTGGGATACAAACTCGCTGCCAATGATGCTTCACATATGTTTCGAATGATATTTTCATAAAATTTATCTTCAACACCTTAAATAATAAAACAATTTAATTAACTGAAGTTTTTAATAGACAAGCAAAGACAGGTGATGCTGAAGTGCAAATCTGTGGGGTTACTTTAAGAATTAATTTTAAAAATTTTTCATAAATTAATTCGTTCCTATAAATTTTAAAGTGTGTGTGTGTGTGTGTGTGTGTGTGTGTGTGTGTGTTTTGTTTCTTTAACATCGGCCTATTTCCGCGACTATAGCCAATCACCGATGCCAGGGAGCAGTTTCACCTCACGATCCTGGAAATTTTGCCGAACCCCTGCCTTTCTGTAAGGAGGGTAGGGATCTTTAACGTGCCCAACATCGCATGGACACGGGATCGACGGCTTTACGCCCCCTCCGAAGGGCGGAACGTGCAGACATTCAACTTGCTCAAATACAATGCCAGAACCTCGGTTGATGTTAATGTTACAGTTTGTACTGAAAAAGTGAAAGGAGTATCCTGGGATCGAACCCAGTACCTTCGGTTCAGAGGCACGCGTTCATACCCCTGAACCACTGAGGTTCTAATTTTAAAGTGTAAATTGACAACATTAGGAATGAGTAAGCTTCCACACTATGGGGAACTTCAAAACTAGAAGAGATACAACTCCGGTTAAATTATCTAGAGGTAACACTTTTCATGTTGAATATTCATTTAATGCCCCCACAGAGTTTCTATTGTTTTTTAAGTAAACTATCAACATATCAGTTTTTCTTTATTAATAAAATAAAAAACACAGAAAACACTAACTTCAACACTAATTTTCATGCAAAGCAGTACCTGGCAAAATAATAAACCATTTTCACAATAATATTTAAGCAAATATTTCTCATTTTTCTATAGTTACCAAGACAAATATGCTAAAATGCTTGTATTTTCTTTATTTTTCAACAGATTTTACATTTCGAAAAAACATTGTATGCAGGTTTTCAAATGCTATTCAACTATAGGTAATAATAAAATTTAATCCAGCATACATAAATAACAAAGGTGACTATGACTCTCATATATTGCAGAATGTATGCTGTGTAAATTTCAATGTTCTTTTTAAAATCTAAACATGTTACATCATCCCAACACCAGTGTTTAGTTAGATATCTCAATTACTAAAAAGGCATAGCTGATTTAAAAATATATATATTTATAATTGAAAAGAAAAATTATAGTGCTGAATAGAAAACTAATATTCCTTTAAATTGAGGTATCGTTAATTTAAAAATTTTGTAGGGTAGCCACCCTGTAGAGGTAGTTGGGGCTGGTAGAAAGACATTTACTTAAAAAGTGACACTCAAAAAATCTAAGTTGGCCCCTTTCAGCATTTCTCCTAAAAACCGCAACATTCTTAAATGGAAAGTGGGTTGTGAAAACACTTTTTAAAGATAATTTAATCCTCTATTTAGCACTATAAACATTTCGCTTAATGATGCTCGAAAATATTAATAATTTTCAAAAAGCAAGAAATATCATTAATATTTTATTCAGGTAAATCAGCTTTAATTTTAAAACCAAGAGCTTGGAAAATCATTGACAAATATCACAAACAGCAGAGGTCCCAAAAAAGAGTCCTGTGGTACCCTATGAACAACTTCTGAAAACCCTGAATGACAGTCATTGTGAACAAGACACTGCTACTTACCACTCAAATAGGATAGCAGCAATGACAGTGGAAGCCCCCTAACACTATATCTTTCAAGCTTGCCCAGCAGAACATGATGCCTGACACAGTCAAAGGACTTGGTGAGATCAAACAGTGATATTGCACATTCAAGACACTCAACTCTAGCACCCACAACGTCACTGACAACCCCTGCTGTAGGCTTGCCCTTGCGGAAACTGGATTGATTCGAGACCAAAATAGCATTCACCTACAATAATTCACTTAATCTATTGTATATTACTTTTACAGCATGTTCAAGAGCATATTATGTACAACATCTTTTCCACCTAATCTTAATAGGCCTGTGACAATTACCAGTCAAAAAAAAAAACACAATTTACTGCCCTTTGTGATCAGATAGACAAGGATCAAAAACACTGACCTAATAATGAAATATCCAAATCGAATGAAGACACCAGATACCTTAGATTTGACAAAACCAGAGACTCTCAAAAAGTAAAAGTTATAATCACCCAAAACAATCATGTTTGCTAATATAGAAAACACAAACACTCTTCCCCTAAATTGTAAAGGAACTGTTACATAAGCACAACATAGTCGGTACAATGTCACAATGGTCATGTCCAAATTAGGAAGGACTATACCACAATACTCGGCATCAACCTCTCTACAGAAACAATCCACATTAATTGGCTTACACAAAACAGATAAGGACCTTTCATGTTTATCTTTACATTTTTACTCACATTTACCATTTGGATGCCTCACATTTGATCACGTTCTGCACAAAAGTCAGTACTAGTGAATAATTTACCTACTGTGAAAATAATCTTACTTGAGTTGAAAAAATTATTGGAAGTATTTAACAAAAATATAAAGTTAACTCAAAGAGAATAATCTTAAATATAATTAGTGTTGTTGTTGTACCCAGAAAGGAGGTAGTGCAACTACCCTGATTGCCTTCCAATTTCTCAAAGCACAATGTGCAACATTGAAAAAAAAATAGGTTTTTCAGGCATAGCTGAGATTTACCTAAACGTAGAAGACCTTCACAAACCAAAAATGTTTGATTGTCACTGCAATATAATTCACATTCTTTACTTAAAGAGATTGAATCAACGTATAACATATCAAAATTGACAGCTTATCGAATTGTGCATCAGCAAAGGTATCATATATCCAAAGTTTACCAGTACAATAATTATCTGATGACTTCGATTGCAGAAATGAGTCCTGTAAACAAATACATTTCTATTGGGAATTCATCTAACCAGCAACAGGCAGTTGACAGTTTTGCTTCTCATTTTGCAGGATGTTCTGGTTCCACCTCCACCTCATCACCTACAGCTGCCAGCCTGGCTTCGGGTGACATCACAGTGTTTTTTGTTGATGACTTTACAGATGATGAAATTATTACAGCTGCTAAGAGAATTAAGGCTAACATGTCCTGTGGACCAGATCTAGTTCCTGACTTCTTGGTGCGCGACTGCTTATATGCTTTCTTGATTCCACTTGAGAAAATTTTTAAATTGATTCTTAGATCTGGAACATTCCCCACGATTTGGAAGCTGTCAAGAGTTCTCCCTGTCTTCAAGGTGGGGGATAGTGGTGATCCATCAAACTATCGACCAATAGCCATACTATGTGTCTTCTGTAGGATTTTCGAGGCCTGCCTTTTTCGGCGAATACTGTTTCACATTAAAAACAGACTCTATTTCTCAGCATGGTTTCATAGCAGGAAGATCGACTGTAACGAATTTAGTTGATGTTACACAGTTCATTGCGTCCGCTCTCGACCGCTCTTCATAGGTTGATGTTGTGTATACTGATCTATCTAAGGCCTTCAATTGTCTAAATCATTCTGTTCTAATTGACCTCGGATTCTCCGAGGGCTTGCTTGGCTTGTTCAGATCTTACCTGGATGGAAGAAGGCAATTTGTTCAGGTTGGGGGCTTCAAGTCTGACACCTATCATATAGCTTCGGGAGTGCCGCAGGGTTCCATACTTGGTCCATTACTGTTTAATATATTTATTGACCCAGTTAAACATGTTTTGCATGCTCCTTTTTTAATGTATGCAGATGATATTAAGATTTTCGCAAATATTGAATGTTTTCAAGTGTTGTGTGATGTCCTTTACTCGAAATAAGCACGCAATTACTTTCGGGTACAATATAAGAGGGCTTTCACTTGATCGCCCCGGGACAGTTAGGGACCTTGGAATTGTTTTTGATGGTACTCTATCTTTTAAACCACACTACGAGCAGACTGTCAGTTCTGCTTACAAAACCCTTGGGTTTTTGATAAGAAACAGCAAAAATTTATCACAGACTGACACCCTCCTCCTGCTCTTTCGTTGTTTGGTTAGGTCCCGACTTGAATATGGCTCAGTTGTTGGGCTCCTACTTATGGGATACATGTGGCAAGTCTAGAATCAGTGCAAAGAAAATTTCTCAAATATCTTAGCTTTCGTGAGGATGGTCGATATCCTTCTATTGGTTTTCCTCAGGAAGGTTTACTGCTTTACTTTGGTCTGCAGAGTCTGTCTATGCGCAGTCAGTGGAATTTCGTTACATTTTTATACAAACTGGTTAATTCTGTGTTCGATTGCCCCAATCTGCTTCAGCAACTTAATTTCAATGTGCCTCGTATTGCAGCACGTTTTCCAGGCACATTCTATCTCCCGACTGCTCGTACGCGATTGCTGCGATCGTCTCCAATTTACCAGATGTGCATTGATTACTCTGTATTGCAGGACAGCCTAGATATCTTCTCATGTAATATATCAGAGATAAAAATGTTTTTCAAAGCGATCTAATTTGTGAGTCTCTTTTGTGTAGTTTGTTTGATTATTGTTTGTTATTTTGTTTTGTGTATCGGCCCATCCTTAGTTTGGCTTTAAGCTGTTGGATGGTGTATGAATAAATAAATAAAAATAAATAAAATAAATACAATAAGTCCTCGTATCATGTCGTCTCATTTAACGTTGTTTCACTATAGCGTTGCAATTTGTTGTAGGCAAATGTATCATTTCACATTGAAACTGATTCTCTATAACCTCGTTACTCTAAAAAAAAAGTCTAAAATAGTAGGTAAAAAAGGAGTACATAATGTAATGTGGACTGTAGGCATGTATATAATACATATGTAAATGAATACTGGTTTTTTCTTAATCCTTTTGCAGTCACAAATACGTACATATGTCTGTACATTATATTCATTCCCAATTATTCGTTTTATGTCGTTTCGATTAACGGTGAATTTGCAGATTACCTCCCGAACAGTTTTAGATAAAACAACTACTGATAGATAAAGTTTGGTGTCTTACATGCACGCTGACACTATTCTTATCTTTTGTTATCTTGCCTTTCCGGGGTTATTGACATTTAAACTTCCTTACACATTACACACTTGTTTAACAATTTCCCAGTATGGTCCTGTTCCGTGACATTCCTTCCCCTCCTAAATATTACATTCGGCATAAAGTTCACACTGACTCTGGGAATCCCTGGAATATTCTAGACACATGGACCATCTGCCTCAACTGCCAGTTTCAGTTTATGACATCGCTTTCAGTGCTCCGCTAGTACGTGTATTACACGTTTAGACGGTTTCTTATATATTCATGTGTTCACAGACGTTATTTCCAAAATTGTGTGTTGTTTACCTTGTTATAATATTAGTGACCATTACTGTTGTAGTGGTTTAAGGTGTACGTGTTGCCGGTTATTGTTTTACTACATTGTTTTTTCAATGAGGAAATTGCCATTGCGCACGCTGTTACAATACAAGGTCAAAGGTTGTCTACACCTACTTCACTTGCTTGATTTGCAAAAGGTAAGTGTTATGTAAATTTATTGTTCTTCTTTTAAATTTCGACCATTTGGCAGTATTTGCTATGATATGTTCTATTTTTGCTGTACATACTTGTGTACTTATATTGCAAAATGGGTTTTCCATCCTCTAGCATTCCACTTGTGACTGCTTCGTCATGGAGATTTTCCTTCCTCTCTCACGTGCATACAGCCACCCTCTTTTATAAACCACGACAAAAATTTCTTGTTCATATCCCCCAAGGAAGTATAGGGACCTGGGGCGAATAGGGGTGTTGTGCGGGGTAAGCAGGGTTAAAGGGGATATGGCTTCAAGATGTGAAAAAGACAGCTTTCAAGCCGCTTTCTTCACATTTTCTGCTCACATTTCCGTCTTACTACCTACCCTGCCCAGCACCCCTATTCGCTCCTGGTCCCGTAACTTCTTGTGGGTGCGAACAAGAAATTTTTCTTGTGGTTTGTGCACCCATGGGGGGTCTAGGCATGTTTCTGGAAAAAAAAATGTTTGAAAACGTTCAGGAGGTAATCCGCAAATTGGCCTGCTTAACATCACGATTGTTAGGTCCCTAACTAAGACGTTATGCGGGGACTTCTGTCCCACAGATTTGTAAGTATTACAGTTCCAAATTTCGTCGATGTAAGCATGAATAGCTTTGTGTAAGTTTTACAGTTCCAAATTTTATCGATACAAGCATGAATAGCTTTATACACAAAAGTTTATAAACAAAAGGTATTATTATTGAAGAGAAATTTTAGGGAAGTCTATTTAATGTACTTTAAAGATAATGAAAACATATATATATATATATATATATATATATATATATATATATATATATATATATATATATATATATATATATATATATATATATATATATGATGCAATATATCCGAAAGAAGGCAAGCCGGGACTTGTTCAGTGTGCTTCGGCGCAGAACGATACACCAGCAACAGTCTTTCAGAGCGTATGAGCGGAAGCAGAGCCTATCACACAGTCGCGGGAGAGTCTCGTAAGAAGTCGGGTTGACAAGAGAGTTGATCAGTGTTAAAGACGGAGTTCGGTGAATAGACGCAAATTAAAGCTAATCACATTTAGAGACAGTTATTATTTGTGTATTCGTATTCTTAGTATAATTATCGTAATATATTTGTTATTCTGTTAAAGTCAGAGTGAACTAATTTAAATAACACGCTATCTGGAGAAAGAACCTGTTACATACATAGATATATATATATATATATATATATATATATATATATATATATATATATATATATATATATATATATATATATATATATATATATATATATATATATATATATATATATATATATATATATATATATATATATATATATATATATATATATATATATATATATATATATATATATATATATATATATATATATATATATATATATATATATATATATATATATATATATATATATATATATATATATATATATATATATATATATATATATATATATATATATATATATATATATATATATATATATATATATATATATATATATATATATATATATATATATATATATATATATATATATATATATATATATATATATATATATATATATATATATATATATATATATATATATATATATATATATATATATATATATATATATATACAGTAATGTATCAAATGCTATAGTTACTATTATACTTTACCTGGCAATCCAGCTTTAGGTCTAAAGTGCACTTCAACATAAGCTTTATCGATTAGCAAATTCTTTGTTTTGGCTTCCATGGGACCATAAAATCCCGCTAAAACTGTGTTCTCACCTAGCAATAGATTAAAGAATGTTACATATTATGTTGTAAAAAGTATTGTATATCACAATTCACAATCCTACCTTCACAAAACATAGCAGAACCGTCTGGTCGACTTAACACTGAAAATTTACATTTTAGTCTATTATCATATTCGTCAGCCGCCATAGCTTGAGGCTTTTGTAGTTTCCTTATAATTATATAAACTCAAAACAATATTAAAAGTGTTTTAGAATTTTATTCAAATCCCAATTTCGAATACTGATCTCATCACATAAAGCTAAAAGCTAAAACATAACCTAAACCTAAAAAAAAATCATAGATCAATAATAGATCTAGATCATAGAATAGAGAAACTGAGAATTGAGAGGTGACAGGTCTTGTCACGAGTGTCACTGCCTCTTGTCATCTCATCTGACTCTTCTTCTTCATGACATTTCAGTACCCAATGCGCTCATCGTTGCAACCGAATTTTTGCTGTCGCGAGACGCTCGTATTTTACATGTACTCGGAGAACGAGCGGTGTACCCGTAAACAACCACCTAAAAAAAAGTATTAATACGTAAATCGACCTGGCGGGTCCGATTTTGGAGTTCGCCAGACAATTCGGAATTGCGGAACTGGTCAAAAATGCAAACTTTATGGAAGTTTTTTATTTTTTACTTATCACCCTATATCTCCCTAAGTTTAAGTCCGATTCAATTGAACTTTTTGGGAGAGCCAATTTAGACCTTTGTTATCATGACTGACGTGACAGAAATGCAAAAAATATTACGTGTCGCTAGTAATATCTTTTTTTAAGTTGGTGACACGAAATTTGTTAAAAATTCAGCAACAAATACTCGATCGAGAAAACTTGTTTGTTTTTTACGATAGATCTATATAGTAAGCGAAAAAGCTGTAGCCAATTGGCTATTTAAATAGCCAAAAAACCAAAGAAAATTTTTTATTTCGGTGATTTTAGCGAATTTCTTTTAAATTCGCTAATGAGGAGATTTGTGTTTATATATATATATATATATATATATATATATATATATATATATATATATATATATATATATATATATATATATATATATACAAATATATATATATATATATATATATATATATATATATATAAATATCCGACCGATAACTCAAAAAATAATGGACCGCTCTTGATCAAATTTGGTGAGTACCTTCCTTTTGCAAGTGGCTTGGGTAAGTTCGTTAGCCAAGAAAATCGGACCAGGTTTTCCCGGAAAATTTTGTCTTTTCTTTCTAAAAAAAATTCATATCTCCGTAAATAACAAAGTAAGGGCAACCAAATTTGGTACGCCTGTTTGTATTATAAAGAGTGAACTGTACCAAAATTTAGGTCTCTAGCTTTAAAGACAACGAAGTTATATGCAGATAAAAAAAAATTGGAGTTTTTCTCAAAACGTCAAACTCGTGATTTTAAACGTCAAAATTGGCAATGTTTAGGCAAAGAATTTGAAACAAATACCGATTGTGAAAAGAAAATGTTGCAAGAAGAGTGTTCTGCAAACCCTTAAGTTTCAGATTCAACCGTCATTGCCTTTCATTTTACTAAAATATTTACAAAATATCCATTTCAAATAGACCCTTTCTTTGATGCTTTGGCTGTCAGTTTAGTTAAGTTGGTCCCTTTTTGGATATTTATTTGTAGGTTTAGTGAAGTTTATGGTTTTAACGGTTTATATATATATATATATATATATATATATATATATATATATATATATATATATATATATATATATATATATATTAGAGGTGTGCGAACCCATGTTTTGTTCGAACCGAACTATAAACGAACCCAAGCAAATATGTTGTCTCGAACTTCGAACCTCTGAAATAGTATGTCTAAGGTTCACAGTCGAACTTCGAACTTATTAGAAATTCAAAATCGAACATCGAACTACCCAAAATTCTTCAGTGTTGATATATCATTTCCTTAAATACCAAATTTTGGAATATTGTAACATACAATATTTGAGATGTAAAAGATTCCCATTCTTTTTACAAAAAGGAAGGGTTCGACAAATTTGCAGGTTGATTGGGTGAAAATGCCTTCCGGTGCTGATCATTGTGGAGATAGGTCAACGTTAAATCAAAAATACAAAAACATAAAATATTTGAAACTTTTAGATTTCTAGATCTATAGATAAGCTCAATTATAAATATGTTGTTGTTCTTTGGCATTGGCTAGGCAGTTTTAGCAAACAAATTGAGAGGTTTCAAAGTGAGCATGATAGGTATAAAATAACCACTTAAAATTTGAACTTAATATATTATATATATTATTCTTATGAAAATTCACTACCATAACGCACTTGCTGCGTCCCAAACTTGTCTCCTGATTGTGAATATGTAACTGTTTTGGCTCATTGTAAAATAAAGCATGTTGAAACTAGTGTTTTCCAAAGACAATCTGCAATTATCCTCATAAATTCTGAAAAGTTACGATACCGATCGCCTTCGAACGCCGCCTCATAATGTTGTTACTGAAAAAGGTGTTGGGAGGCTAGGATATATAAGAAAAATAATTCTGTGATTGCTAAATGGCTCCGTCGTGTCTCAATGTGTCCTACCAACTGTCAAAAATATGCATGAGTGAAATCTCCTAAAATTACACTATCGACTCAATGTGACTGATAACGAGTTTAAAGTGCCGCTACCGAGTTAACGGGGCCGAAACTTCGCTACCTTTGGCAGCATTTAATGCGTGTAAAGTTAAATTTCGAAGTATTTTTGAGCAACGAACTTCGAACAATTTTGGAGAATTACATATTTCGAACTTCGAACTACTTCAACATCGCTACTTCAACACTTTTTCGAACCGAAGGTTCGGTTCGAGTTCGGTTCGAAATCTTGAAGCTTCGCACACCTCTAATATATATATATATATATATATATATATATATATATATATATATATATATATATATATATATATATATATATATATATATATATATATACATATATATATATATATATATATATATATATATATATATATATATATATATATATATATATATTATTACCTATTTATTTATGTATTTATCAAATTACACATCATGTCTCACAAAGAAGCTATGCTTGTATTTGTAAAACGACATAATTTTACTAAAGTCATCTTCTAAACATTTAACTGCCAAACTGTCTTCCTGAATGTCACTTTTTCAATTTTATTTTCATTCTCACTTTCACTGCAGTTACAACTCCCCCTAAAATTTCCAATTTGCCGATGAACTTTTATCTTGCTAGACTAAAAACTGCTGCTTTTTTACAACCAAATCTCTTGTAAAATCGATAATTAATTGCCACTAAAATTTTGATGCTTACTTTACATTCCATATGTGTATATATATGTATATATATATATATATATATATATATATATATATATATATATATATATATATATATATATATATATATATATATATATAATTTTCGTAGAACAAATTAGTTAATGCATTTTTTATCGAAATATGATGCGTTTATAAGAAAAAAATCTGGACGCAGTAAGTGCGTTTTGGTAGCGAATTTTCGGTAAATTTGCAGATTAGCTCCCGAACGCTTTTCAAAAAACTGTTTTCAGAAACCTGCCTAGCGCCCCCCCCCCTGGATCCACAAAACCCAAGAAACATTTCTTGTTCACACCCCCCAAGGAAGTTACGGGACCAGGTGTGAATAGGGGTGCTGGGTGGGGTAAATAGTAAAAAGGAAATATGAGCAGAAAATGCGAATAAAACGGGCTTGAAAGTTGTCTTTTTCACATCTTGAAGCCATATCGCCCTTAAACCCTGCCTACCCCGCACAGCACCCCTATTCCCCAAAAAAATTTCTTGTTTACACTCGCCAAGGAAATTACGGGACCAGGAGTGAGTAGGGGTGCATAATTTTTTTTTGCTAATTTTCGTAGAACAAATTCGTCACTCCTAGTCCTGTAAGGTCTTAAGGGCCGTTTTTCTTGTGGTATGTGCATCCAGAAAGAGTTCTAAGCATGTTTTTGATTTTTTTTTCTAAAAGTCCCCCGTGTGCTAAACTGCAAATTAACCGGAAATTTAATTTTTATTTCCAAGAGGAATGTAACTGCCAAATTATAAACGTCGCAGGTTTTTTAAAAGAAATTTGTAGTTATTTTTCAAATCTAGTACCCAGTCTTTATATGGGTTTTACTATGTATCAAAACTGAAGATTCAATTTTAATGGGAAATTGACTATTTGAAATATGTTTACAAAAATTCGCTACCATAACGCACTTGCTGCACCTAACTCTTTTCCACACTTATTTACTATTACTGTATCCATACTTTTTGAAAATGAAGTAAATATAAACGGTACAGAATTTTGAAATTATAATTTTTATAATTTACACTGGACATCTGATTATATATGTAATTTAAACTGCTTTACCATATTATGTAGTTTCATTTACTTCAAATGTTTCATAAAGAGTAAAAGGTAAGAGTAAAGAAAACCATAAGTACCTAGGTACCCTAGGTATTATACTTACTTTATATATATATATATATATATATATATATATATATATATATATATATATATATATATATATATATATATATATATATATATATATACTTTACTTATTTGTTTGATTGGACGTTAGAATCATAATATATTACAGTCACAGTGGAAGGCATTTGTTAAAGTTATGTTAAAATGAAAACTTGGGTTATTATTTACCTGCTATTTGTATTCTAGGTAGTTGTTATATATTCTGAGATTCTAAGGTATTAGTGGAGTCGAATTTGAGGTTAGGCGCGTTTCTCTCATGACTCAGTGTTGTCAGATTAAAGTAGAGAAATGGAGATGGTTTTTAGATACCTAGAAAATAAGAAGCTTAATATTTATACATAATAAAACGTAGTTCTAGAATGCTTTTAAACAAATTGAATCACTTTCATTAAAATTTCTATTTATTTACATTTTTCTGATATCTACAGATTTAGACGAGTTGTCGTAGATAGCAACCCCGCGGATTGTTTATTGTGACATATTTTCGTAGCCTGTCCGTTTAAAACTTAATTTGGAGCTTTTGCTTGGAATGGCAGCGGAACACTCATTTATCTGCCTGACCTTGTCTAACATTATAGGCATCCATTTAGAGGTAATTTCAGGTCATATAGTAGATTATTAATTTTCTATTTAGTTATAACTCAAGATCTACTGAACCAATGAGTTCAAATTTGGTAGGTAGGACCACTTGTACAATGTGTACGTGCCTGTCAAGTTTTAGTTTAATATTTCTCGTAATTTAAATAATATTGCAATATATAATATTATTCAAACGGTATTTTTCATTTTTTTCTAAAAGTATTTGAGTGTCAAAACTGTCTAACGAACTCATCCAAGCTATTAATAAAATTAAGGGAATTGCCAAATTTGGTTTTGATTGTTGAAGTATTTTTTGAGTTATCGGTTGGATATATATATATATATATATATATATATATATATATATATATATATATATATATATATATATATATATAAACAAACTTTTTAACTGACCTTGGGGTGTAAAGTTAGTTCGCCTCCTCGTGGTGCACCCTGGATAGCGTCTAATATTAGACGTGAACTAAATGAACTAACCAGACCGTAACCCCTCCTAGTCATGTCTTAGGAGGGCCGGGAATGCTTGCCTTAATCGGCCGGCATTGCGAGGAGAGTCCTCTATAAAAAACCCACATTGCAAGGTCGTTGGAGGGTTGGTGCCGAAGCGATGATGCTTCTGGCCGTTGTGGCCGGGCATTGGCAGGATGGTAATCCTGTCTCTAGCGTTACCCTCCCCAGGGAAACCGGGCGACCTCCCTGTGAACATGCCTCTCCATGGGATGCGGGGCTCTTCCATGGAGGCTGATTTTCCCTTGCTGCTCGTGGGAACAACATAGACACGACATATACAAACCCAAACGAGATGGGTAAAGCTCTCGATCTCCAGGAAACTGGAGAACCCATGGAGGTAGAGATGGGGGTAGTCCCCTCTCTTACCGATAAACCAATGGAGGGGGGGCAAGGACAATCCTGTCCCCATCCTCTGCATCTCCGTCCTCTGATGAGGAGCGGGAGCTGTTAAAGTCTCCCGTGGGACCCAAAGAGGGACGGGGTAAAAGACAACGGCTGCCTGGATCCGCAAGGAGACAGCTCAGACGACTACTCAAGGCGGGGGTGCCATATTCAACCGCCTTGAGTCAGGCACTCACGGAGTCCCGCCGATCTCGGGTGGGGGCTGGGGGCCCAGATGGGACGGTTAAACGTCTCGGGGAGCCTGGGGCCTCCACGGATGGGGCCGGCAGCGGGAAGCGACTCCGGTCGGACGGCAGCACACCTCAGCAGAGGGCTAAAAAGCCCCGTGAGGGTGCTGGCAGAAAAACATTCAGTGAGGTGACTGGAGGGGTGAGAGTGGGCATTATCCACTCTGAATATCCCTCCTCATCACTGAAGAACGAACAACTGCTGCTACTGCAGGAGGCCATACTGAAGGCTATGCAGAGCAGTTCAGAGGAAGAACCCAATATAAGGTTCCGGGGGTGCGCAAATCGACCCGGATGGCTCCTTATAAATTGCGAGGACGAGACCAGCTCGCACTGGCTGGAGCGAATAGTTGGGGGGCTCCAGCCGTGGGAGGGGGCTCGTCTTAAGCTGGTGAGAGGACAGGACCTCCCCAGGCCTCATGTCTGTGTGGCATATCTTCCGGACGGGGTGGAAACACTGACGCCCGAGGATGTGCTCGCCAGACTGAGGCGAATGAATGGTGGGCTGAACACTCGGGAGTGGACCGTACTACACCGAGTAGCGACGGGACCATCAGGACAGACATGGACATTTTCGGTCGACGATATGTCCATGAATACGCTGGAGGGAATTGGCTTCAGACCATTCTTTGGCTTCGGGCGGGTCTTGTTCCGGCCGAGGGTTAGGGGGTCTGCGACTGAGCCTAAACCCACAGCTTCTGCTACCAGCGTCGCCTGTAAATCGGCGACAGGTGCGGGCCCTTCCGGGAGTGGTGGGGGATCAATCCCCCCGTCAGTACCCTCGAGTAGTGGCACCGTGGTGGGTGGTAGCTCCACCAAAAAAACTGACCCCAAGAGAGGAGGTGGCAGGACTCAACCTTCCACTGGAACCTCCAGGGGAATACAACAGGGGAAAGGAAAGTCCACCCCTGGGATACCTACCAAAGGTAGACCCTCCTCTAGGAAGCTTGGTTATCGAGCTTCTAAAAAGGAGGAGGAACCAGCACCTTAAATCCTTTTCCCTTCGAGCTCCTTAACCTTCATCCTTATCCTTCACGAACACCTATCCCTTCCCCCATGCCCACTAATATAAGGTGCATTCAAGCAAATCTGCATCATGCTAAGGCTGCGACATACCTCCTTAGCATGAAATTAAAGGAAGAGCAAATAGATATTGCACTTCTCCAAGAGCCCTGGACCGCCAATTCGGAACGAACTAAAGGGCTGGGTAACACTTCTGGTAAGATAGTAGAGGTGGGCACTGGCACTAACCCCAGAGCCTGTATCTGGATCAGAAACAACTTGCAGTATTTTACACTTTCAGAATACTGCACCAAGGACATGGCATCCATTCATCTTGTGATCACATCCGGGGGGACCAGGCTGGAAGTAGTGGCCTGCTCGGCCTATTTCCCTGGAGACAGAGATGCAGAACAACCACCTCCAGCAGAGGTGCGGAAATTGATCGCCTACTGCAAGAGGAACAACTATCACCTCGTTATGGGGTGTGATGCGAACTCCCATCACTTGGCTTGGGGGAGCACGGACACTAACAGGCGAGGTGAGTCACTATTTGAATACTTATTAGGGGAGGAGCTAGTGGTAAACAACATAGGCTCGGAACCCACCTTTCTTACAGCTAATCGGAGAGAGGTTTTAGATCTTACGATCAGCTCAAGACTTTTGAGCCCAAAAATCCTCAAATGGAGGGTGTCGTCTGAGCCCTCTTGTTCAGACCATGCCCATATCCTATTTGAGATTGAAACAGGCCCTAGACCTGTGGTGGAGTTTCGGGACCCGAGGAGGACGGATTGGGAGGGGTACAAGCAGTCCCTCGCCGCCGGACTTGGGTCCACTATCCCCACAGTGAGGGATCGTGATGAGATAGAGATTGCGGCTGAACAGGTTAGGGAAGCTGTGGTCTCTGCCTATCACGAAAACTGTCCACTGAGGTCAAAGAGAGACAGTCGGGGGTCTACTTGGTGGAATAATAACCTCGAAAAACTACGTAGAGAAGTTAGACGTCTCTTCAATCGTGCTAAGATTACAGGCAACTGGGAACAATATAAAACTGCTCTAACACAGTATAACAAGGAGATTAGGAACGCAAAGAGGGAGTCCTGGAGGAGGTTCTGCGGGGACATTGATAGTGTGCCCAGCGGCGCCAGAATCCACAGGATTCTCTCACGCGACCGTGTACAGGAACTGGGATCGATAAAACGACCAGATGGATCCTTTACTGAATCTCGGAAAGAAACGTTAGAGCTCTTAGCACACACACACTTCCCAGATTGTCTGATCCTGAGCAACGGTGAGGTCCTACCATCTGAGGGACGATCTAAACGTCCCCAAAGGGAGGACTGGCTAGTTGCTCGGAGAATAGTTACAGCCTCGGCAGTGGAGTGTGCTGTGAATCATTTCCAGCCATTCAAGTCGCCAGGGGAGGATGGGGTGGTACCGGTCCTACTACAAAAGGGACTGGAAATTCTCCTACCCTTCCTTATCAGGCTGTTCAGAGCCAGTCTGGCCTGGAACTATATTCCTTCCAGCTGGACGGTGGTTAGGGGGGTTTACATTCCCAAATTGGGACGTAATGACCTCCTACCCACTTCACTGAGACCTCTCAGTATTACATCATTCCTCCTGAAGGGATTGGAAAAAATACTGGACGGACACATTAGGGGGAACATCTTACCCAAGAACCCCCTAAATACCCACCAGTATGCCTATCAAACTGGCAAATCAACTGAGTTAGCGCTCAATAACCTCGTCGAGAAGATCACACACTCTCTGGAAAATGGAGAGGTTGCGGTGGCGGCATTTCTCGACATAGAAGGAGCATTTAATAATGCATTACCGATCTCCCTCTACGAGGCCACTATCGCTAGGGGGGTGGAACCTACCATCTGTGGCTGGATTGGAAACATGCTGCACAATCGGACCATTATTACCTCATTACGGGGAGAGGTGGTTAGCGTTAGGGCTGCGAGAGGGTGTCCTCAGGGGGGCGTTCTATCCCCCCTGCTGTGGTCCCTCTTTGTGGACGACCTGCTGGCTATCCTCGAACTCTTGGAGGTTGAGGTCCAGGCGTATGCGGATGATCTCGTCATAATGGTTAGAGGCAAGTCTGAGGAGGAACTGTCTAGTACTCTTCAAGAAGCACTAAATGTAGTCAATGATTGGTGCCGAAGGGAACAGATGTCTGTGAACCCTCGTAAAACGATCATTGTCCCGTTCACCAGAAGAAGAAGGTTGGACAAATTAAAACCACCTAATCTTATGGGGGAAAACATTCCATTTTCGGACCAAGCAAAATATCTGGGAGTTATCCTAGATAAGAAGCTCAACTGGGACAGACAGTTAGAAAATGTTATCCGCAGGGCTAAGATGTACCTGTGGACCTGCCGGAGAATCTGTGGGAACAACTGGGGAACAAACCCCCAACAGATGTACTGGCTCTATGTAGTGGTTATCAGACCTATGATAACATATGGAGCCATAGTTTGGTGGCCTAAGGTACTTCGCGGTACCGCGAGGGCCAAACTGGCTCATCTACAGAGACAAGCATGTCTGATGATAACGGGAGCGATAAGCACCGCACCATCAGTCGCTCTGGAGGTCCTCCTCAATATTCCCCCACTTCACATATGGTTGGAGAGGGTGGCGAGGTGGACAACGTACAGACTAATACAAACGGCAGATAACATGCCGAGGGAAGTCAATCTGAGAGGGTCCGGACTCCTTGATGACAGTGATTGTCACAGGATACTGGGAATGGTCTCAGACTTGATGCCTACAAAAATCAGCAGAGATCTGTCTTTCAAGACCGTCCTCCCGGAAAGGGAGGACTGGGACCGGAACCAATCGACCCTGTTGAGAGCGGACCTCTGCTGGTACTCGGACGGCTCCAAAACCAATATGGGAGTAGGAGCCGGCGCCTATGGGGGCAGCACCGATGCTAGACTATCAGCTAGTCTCGGCAAGTACGCAACCATACACCAGGCAGAAGTTTATGCCATCGAGATGTGTGCAAGGGAAAGTTTAAAGGACCTATGCACAAACAAATCGATAAAGATATATGCAGATAGCCAAGCTGCAATAAAGGCTCTTGGTTCCTACCGGTGCAATTCAAAGAGGGTATGGAGTTGTAAATCTGCCCTTAACGAATTGGGCAGCTGTAATGAGGTGTCGCTGATCTGGATACCGGGTCACTCGGATCATGATGGCAACGTTGCGGCAGACGCGCTTGCCAGGAGTGGTGCCGAGTGCGGCTTTATCGGACCAGAACCGGTGCTGGGAATAACATCTTGCACAGCAAAACGCACCTTAAAAACCTGGACAGATAGAAGGACAATTCAATATTGGCAAAATCTTCCAGGATTAGCTCACTCCAAGGCCTTCATAAATGGCCTGTCTGAGTCAAGGGCTAAGAAACTACTAGAGCTGAACAGACAACAACTGAGAACTCTAGTAGGCCTATATACAGGACACTGCCGCTTGCGGCATCACATGCACCGTATTGGAATCGGTCAGGAGACCGAGTGCCGACTGTGTATGGAGGATGACGAAACAGCAGAGCACGTGCTGTGTTCCTGTCCGGCAGCGGATATGACTAGACACCTGCTCTTTGGCAAGGTAAAGCTTGCTCCAGAGGATCTGGATCGACTTTCGCCCACAAAGGTTATCGACCTCTGCAGGAGGCTGGATTTGTTGGGCGAAATATAAACATTAGGCGTGAGCCACAATAGACCGTTGGTCGCGGTGGAAGGTCCGATATGGACCACTCACATTCAACCTAACCTAACCTAACTGACCTTGAATTTGAGTACCTGGGGCCCTAATTCACACTCAATTGAATACATTTTCCAAAAGTCTCACCATCGATGCCTCCCTATTAGTGAATTTTCTTAATGAAAATTCACTAAAAAGTTATATGTTATATTTAAGGACTCGTGCTTCTTTGGCCAATGTAATTTAAATTACAATTACTACATGGAATACAATATACCACTCCAGTTTCAGGGGAAATTCCCTCCTGACTTCTAAGTTTACTGAAAATATGATTGTTTTTGAATACCGAAAAAATTTTCTTTAATAGTTTTTAGACAGGAGAAAATTGCAATTTTCTGTTAGATTATGCTGCCAAGCAGCAAAACCGATGCCAGAAACAAAAATAAAACGAACATTTGTGAAGCCAGACAAAGTCTGTAAGTTTGTATGTCGTATGGAATGGTTTCACCAAGTAACAACAACCATTAATGTATCATGTTTAGAGCTTCGGTGGTTCAGTGATAAGAACGTGTGCCTCTGAACTAGTGATGGGCAAAACGGTTATTTTCTATTAACAGTTGAAGCCGTTAACGTTATTTAATAGTAACCGTTGACAATAACAGCTTCAGTTATTTATCTGTTATTTTGAACTGGATAGTCGATCGATAGTATCCTACATGCCCAAAGCTGTGAGCGAGAGCGAGCACACTAGTATAAATAACGTGTTAAGAAGTAAAGTCCGCTCTATACTGTATACCCATACCCATACATATTTAGCATTCCC
Source organism: Tillus elongatus (assembly GCA_964006375.1). NCBI lineage: Eukaryota > Metazoa > Arthropoda > Insecta > Coleoptera > Cleridae > Tillus > Tillus elongatus. The sequence continues at coordinate 132,368,633 of OZ023264.1, forward strand.
AGCCTCATGTCCATTCATCCCTTTAAATAGTTAAATTTAATAGTTGCCGATGAAAACCGGTTTATTCATCGAACCTAGTTGCAGTGGAACTGAAACAGATAAGAGTCCGAATTCTAGTATAGTGTAAAAAGCGTTATTTTGTGTCTGTTATTTTTATAAATCCATAACTGGTGGTTACCGTTGCGGCTCGACAACCGTTTAAAAATAACAGATAATTAAATAACGACCCATCACTACTCTGAACCAAATTATACTGGGTTCAATCCCAGGGTTCTCTTTCACTTTTTCAGTACATACTGTAACATTAACACCAACTGAGGCTGTGACATTGTATTTGAGCAAGTTAATGTCTGCACGTTCCGCCCTTCGGAGAGGGCGTCAAGCCGTCCGTCCCGTGTCTATGCGATGTTGGGCACGTTAAAAATCTCTAGCCTCTTTACAGATAGGCAGGGGTTCGGCAAAATTTCCAGGAGAGTGAGGTGAAACTGCTCTCTGGCGTCGGTGATTGGCCATAGTCGCGGAAATAGGCCGACGTTAAAGAAACAAAAACACACACAATTATTAGGTTTGTGTTATGTAATGCTTGCTATTCATAAATGAAAATATGATTAACGTTTAAACCTAATTTCACGTAAGCCATGTGGGGTTAACACATGATTAGAAATCAAAAATACATTAGCAGAAAATATTGTTTATTGAAACGTTACATATTAGCAAAAAGTTATAAAATTAACATGCAATACATACAAAAGATAAATAAAAATTCTTTTACGACTCTACAACTGGTGGAATCTTAACATCATCCCCAATCAGATGAAAAGACAGCCACCAAGAAAGCACTGGCTGCACAAGCGCTATAAATAATAAAAAGTACAACCTACGTTTATTGCCGGCTGGAGCGCCAACATCTCCATAATAACTAGTCGTACTTTGTGTACTGCTATCTGGTAAGACTTGAGCTTTTAGACTTCTGACAAGGAAAAACGCTAAAGCCAAACTCATGTACGCAAGGCCACAATAATAAAATGACTTTCCGCTGATAACACTAATTAAAATACTAATGATTATTCCAACAAACTTATAACCACTGTAAGCTAGAAGATCAAGTGTACGAAGACTGGTTTCTATATTAGAGATGTATAAAATACAACTGTAAACGGCTAGTTCCATTAGGCACCAAGCTAATGCAGAAGACGCTAAAATTCCTATCTGTTCGGGACTAAACCTTTGTTGTGTACCTAATGCTAAACCGGCAACGAGAACATAAGTAACGTAAGCCATTGTTGGTATATACAAGTCTGGAGCATTTATTTCATATCGAGGCTGGACTGGACCATCTTGCTCATATTTTATAGACCAGTCCTGTAAAAAAAATATTCAATCAATAACGAAGTTAAAGAAATTATTATTAATTTGAATGTACAAGTGTTTTGTTTGTGCAAGAAGTGTAAATTTAGGTTTCCTGACTAGTCTGTATAAAAGATATAATATAAAAAGTCTGGACATAGTAAATGCGTTATGGTATCACATTTGTTTCATTTAAAAAAGTTTGTCAAATAATTAGTAAAAAAGTCTGGACGCAGCAAATGCGTTATCGTAGCAAAATTTCGTAAAAATGTTTTTAATGGCAAATATGTCTTGTTTTTACAAGAAGGACATTTGGTTGACAGTATAACCTATATAGTACTAACAATGTACCATATTTCATTAAAATAGCTTTGTTGTTTCAAAAAGTATAAAGATTTTCCAAATATAAACTTTAAGAGCTCCACAAAAATAGTCCGATTTTCCTGGTCAATGTACCTCTTTAAGCTAGTTATACACATTACGAGATATAATTATTCACAAACAGCTTTAGGACCAAACTTGAAAAAAAAAAGTATGAACATTTAGAAAAATTCACCATTTTTTTTACATAAATTGCCTTCAGTAATGTTACACTAAATTATATTTTTCACAAAAATTCGACAAGGTCTCTATTTTTTAACACTTTGTGTTATTTGGAGCTGGCGATACAACATACTACTTGGTTCCGCAACTAGGTGGCGGCACGTCCACCACTCACTTAGTGTTGAAAGGCTGGCTATACTATAGCCGTATTACTTTAGCTGCATTTTTGCTACAATTAGTATGCCGTACTGAAGAGCTCTAATGAGAGCGAAACCGGTCTACGGTTCTAATTGTTGCGAGAATGCATCTAGCCTTACATACTTTGTCCCTATATTGAGGTAGAAATGGGTCAGGGCTGACAATTTTCTATATTGTTAGTTAATTGTATTCAGTCTCTATTTTTTAACACTTTGTGTTATTTGGAGCTGGTGTGACAACATACTACTTGGTTCCGCAACTAGATGGCGGCACGTCCACCACTCACTTAGTGGGGATACATATATATATATATATATATATATATATATATATATATATATATATATATATATATATATATATATATATATATATATATATACGGTGTGACACACACTTATGAAATAAATTTCATTATTCAGCAAAAAATACTTTTTGTGGAAAACGCTGAGACATGTGAAGTTTAATTTGCCGGACATTATCTTATAATCATAGTTAACAAAAATTAACTCCCACCATTTTCCCCACCAGTTTATGCATTTTTTTTAATAGCAACTCTACATTTTTTCATCACAATTCGATGGATCACATTTTTCTGAATGCGGAGTTGCCCCGTATGTATGGTTTAATATTACAGTTTTCAATAGAGGTGGAAATTTAATACCGGACTATTAAAACTAAACAGTTTACCCTGAAATTCAGATTTCGAAAATAAACATAATACAAACGTCCCTTTCTTATAATAAATGTTCAAAATGGTCTCCATTTACTTGCACACAACGAAATAGTCTGCTCTGGAATTCTTCCCTAACTCTGTTCAACACGTCAGGCGTTACGTTCCTAATTTATGTTGTTATTTTCATTTTCAAATCATCTAAATCAGCAGGTTACGTTTTATACACTCTGGGGTTAGGGTCCATAAAAATAAATCAAGAGGTGTAAGATCTGGTGATCTAGCGGGCCATTCTATGAAACCTCTTCGTCCACTCCATCTTTGTGGAAAGACTTCGTGTAAATACTCCCGTTCTTGAAGAGCAAAGTGTGACGGTGCACCATTTTGTTGAAACCATATCCTTTCGTGGGGAATATTAGATTCCATTACATTTGGATACAATTCTGCTAACTTTGGGACAACCTGTTCTCTCAGCATTTCTAAATATCTTGGACCGTTTAGATTCTCTATAAACACAGGTCCAAGTACATGATCACCAATGATGCCAGCCCAAACGTTCAACTTCTGAGGACGTTGAGTGTGTGTTTGTCACATCCAGTGGGAGTTTTCCGCAGCCCAGTATCTGCAATTTTGCCTGTTTACATCGCCATTCAAAAGAAATGTTGCTTCATCGGAAAACAGAACGTCAGCAGAAGAAATAACATTTCTATGTAACATGTCTAGCAGTTGTTCACAAAATTGCAGTCATCCATCAGAATCACCGTCAATCAACTCTTGAACGTGTTGTAGTTTATAGGGATGCATTTTTTCGTTTTTGAGACACTTTAAAACTGTTGATTGACTAACATCATTTTCACGTGCAACTTGACGGCTAGAAGTTGTTGGTTCTTCTTGAAAAGCCAATAAACTATTGAGTTTTACACCTTCTTCAACAAACTTGGGTCTCCTAGGCAGTGGTTTAACGTGTCCATAATCACGAAGCTGTGAATGTATCTTAGACACAGTTCCCTGGGTTAGTGGGGGCAAATCTGGATGTTTTTCATTAAATAGGTTAACAACTTGTGCCTGTGTTCTACACAAATGACCATACCTAATCATCATTAATATTTCTGTTCACAGAGTTTCAGTATTAGACCAAAAATTAATTGAAATTATCGGAACAAAATTACGACTAAGTTATTAGGAGACCGTGCATTCAACACGATACACCACAGAATAAAACAGAACTGTTAAATTTCACCTTTCACACTGCAAAAATTAGTAGTTAACAAGAAACGATTAATGATACCAAGTATGTTTTAGATAAAAGACAAGATAAGAGTCAGTGAAGAATTCCAGAGCAGATTATTTCGTTGTGTGCAAGTGAATGGAGAACATTTTGAACATGTATTATAAGAAAGGGACGTTTTTATTAAGTTTATTTTCGAAATTTGAATTTCAGGGTCAACTGTTTAGTTTTAATATTCCGGTATTAAATTTCCACCTGTATTGAAATCTGTAATATTATACCATTGACCATACATATGGGGTATCTCCGCATTCAGAAAAATGTGATCCATCGAATTGTGATGAAAAAATGTACGGTTGCTATTTAAAAAAAAGTTCGGGACGCAGCAAGTGCGTTATGGTAGTGAAATTTTATTAAATGCTTCAAATTTCAATAACTCAATTTTGTATAAGCTTAGAAAGTTGAATTTTGATATGTAGTAAGGTCTTTCCTAAGGCAATATATCCATCAAATTTCATTAAAATAAGTTTGTAATTTTCGGAGAAAAATTTTTTTTTTAAAGAAAACTCAAAATTGAATAACTCAATTTTCTATAAACTTAGAAAGTTGAATTTTGGTAGGTAGTAAGGTCTTTGCTAGGGCAACATATCCACCAAAAGAAAACTCACAATTTTCCCGGAAAACCTTGTCGGATTTTCCTGGCTAAGAAAGGCACTTGCCCAGTTTCATTGAAAATCGTTAATTATTTTTTGAGTTTACGGTTGCAAAGTCTCACCATCGATACCTCTCTATTAATGAATTTTTTAGTGAATTTTTATTTTAAATATTTATTTATATTTAAATTCACTAAATGGAGTTGTGTAAGAGACAATGGTAAAATGTTTCTGATTTAACGAGACGACTTTTCAGGCGATTTCGGTTTTAGAGAGGTAATTATTGCGCTGACTCGTTCACATTTTTATTGACATACACAGATGTGCGAAGTGCACAAGAGGACATCGTCTTTCTGAGAATTTCGTTGCCTCTCTACCTAAAAATATGACCATTCAGGCACATTAGGACTAGATGCACATGTTTCTTGATTGAGACATGACACTAATGGGTAATAAATTTTACTGCACACAACACAAGATAAAATATTTTGGGTTCTTCCACTCAGCCAATGATAGAGTCCCTATTACCACCACAACGTTCGTTAGTTCGTTACAACGGTACATTTGTGTGGCTTTTTTTTTCTGTTTAAATCTTGAAACTTGCGCCTTATTCCTGACTCTCTGAAATGTAATTGCAGGAGACAACTCGCCACAAAAATAATTGACAACATGGACAAGAAGTATTGTCAACTTTCGGTATATGCCCTCGAAGCTATTCGTCTCATTGAGCATGCATGGAAAAATGCTTGACACAAAACGGTGCAAAACTGTTTCAGGCATCCTGGTTTGCATTTTGAGCAGAGAAATGAAAACGTTGATATAAGCGTTTCGGAAGATGTTATTGCTGTCGAAGATATCGCCGACGAAGACGATGAATGCACCAATGTTTCACTACAAGATGTCATAGATTCCGTCGAGAAGCTTAGAATATTTTTAGAGAGGGCCTCAAACACAGAGAATGGGCTAATTTTATTAACTTCCATAGAAAACTTTTTGGAAAAGAAGGAAAAAGAAAAAACGACAGATAAACGAAAATCACAGACTACTTTTACGTGTATAAAGTTAGGCCGGTTTGTACACTTACATATAGGTATGTACATTTTTTTGTAGTTACTTCTTAGTTCTGATATAACGAGATCCGGTTTTTAGAGATATTATTGCTGGACCGTTAACTCCTCATTAAATCCGGATTCTACTATATATATATATATATATATATATATATATATATATATATATATATATATATATATATATATATATATATATATATATATATATATATATATATATATATATATATATATACTGTGAAACACACTTATGGAATAAAATTCATTGTTCAGCAAAAAATAGTTTTGCGGAAAACGCTGAGACACGTGAAGTTTAATTTGTCGAACATTATCTTATAATCATAGTTAAAAAATTAAACTCCCACCATTTTACCCCCACCACTTTATCCATTTTTAGTGAGTTTTTATTTTTAAAAAAATCACTAATAGGTATCGATGGTGAGACTTTGCAAAAAATTTTTCATATATATATATATATATATATATATATATATATATATATATATATATATATATATATATATATATATATATATATATATATATTAAGAAACGCTGAAACACGTCAATTTTAATATCGAAGGGGACATGTTTTGACATAAAATCAACTTTGTCACATCAACCCCTTAAGGGTGGTGATAACAACAAAGCTCTTTGGAGTCTTTGGAAGAATTACGACGACGCATTGTTGAAGAATGCCGTCTAATAACTCCACAAATGCTCCAGAATGTCAGAGCTCGTTTTGAACAAAATTTGTACTTTTGTATGAAAGCTGGTGGTCAACAATTTGAACATTTACTTAACTGAATAAACATCTTTGAACGTTTGGTTTTGTTTTTTAGTTTTTTTAACGAAAAATTGACATTTGCATTTATTATCACAATGAATGAAATACGTTCTTGCAACTCCAACTGTGAATAATTTTTAAACGAGTTGATAAAACTTCCAAAAAAATTTGTGTGCTGAATTCAGAAAAGAAAGAGCTTTGTTGTTATCACCACCCTTAAGGGGTTAATGTGACAAAGTTGAGTTTTATGTCAAAACATGTCCCCCTCAATATTAAAATTGACGTGTTTCAGCGTTTTTAAAAAAAACCTCTCTGGACTCAAATCGGTCTGTTTCGTTTTCAATGCACCATCCTATATATATATATATATATATATATATATATATATATATATATATATATATATATATATATATATATATATATATATATATATATATATATATATATAAATAAAGAGAGCGAGATTCTTAGACATAATAATAACTTTCTGACAACACTATTTGGAAGGATACAGACTTGGAAACAAAGGTAAGAAATAGGCCAAAAGGAAAACTTCTGAAAAACCTGGCCTAATTGATAAAGTGTGAAGCTACAGTGAAATAAAGAGAGCTGCCTGAGACAGTCATGGTTGTGGCGATACCGCGTCAGTGTAAATAAAATATTTCAGTCACAAGCGTCTCGTTCGGGGGACGGCGTCAAAGGACACATCGATTTTTTTTTCAGCGTTTGATGTTATTTGTCTCAAATTTTAAAACTCCAGAGTATTTTCTAATAATAATGTGACTTTGTTTAAAATCGCTTTGTTGCACCGTTTTCGGGAAAAATCAATTTAAACTTTTTGGGTTTCTAGCATAAACTCCCAAAAAATTTAAATTGATTTTTCTCAAAAACTGTGCTACATAGCGGTTTCAGACAAACGCATATTATTATTATTAGGAAATACTATGGAGTGTTTAAATTTGACACAAAGAATGTCAGAAACGTAAAGATTAAAAAAATATCATCCAAAATGTCCTTTGAAACATGAAAAATTTCTTCGGAACAGTCCCTAAGAAAGTTACGGGCCCTGCGACGAATGCGGGGTGGACAGGGTTTAATAAGGGGGTATGACTGCAAAATGTGAAAAAGGTAGCTTTTAGAGGTCCGACTGAGCTGTTTTTATTTTCGCATTTTCCGCTCATATTGTATCTTCCCCGCCCAGCACCACTATTTACTCCTTGACTTTCTTGGTGGTTGTTAGCAGGAAATTTCTCTTGTGGTTCGTGCATCGGGGGGGGTCTAAGCATGGTTCTGAAGAAAAAAAAAATCAGGAAACTCTCTGGGAGATAACCCGCAAATTTACCAGAAGAAGTCTCTATATTCGTATTTAGTATGAAGTAATTTTTTAGTGGATTTTTATTTTAAAAAATTCACTAATAGAGAGGTATCGATGGTGAGACTTTGCAAAAATTTTTCAAAAAATAATTAACCGATTTCAATGAAACTCGGCAAGTGCCTTTCTTTTATTAATGGCTTGGATGAGTTCGTTAGCCAGTAAAATCCGACAAGGTTTTCCAGGAAAATTTTGAGTTTTCTTTCTCGGAAAATTAGAAGGTTATTTTAATAAAATTTGACGGATACGGTGCCTTGCAAAATACCTTACTATGCACCAAAATAAACTTTCTAAGTTTATAAAAAATTGAGTTGTTCAAATTTTGAGTTTTCTTTAGAATTTTTTTTCTCCGAAAATTACAAAGTTATTTTAATGAAATTTGGTGGATACGTTGCCTTAGTAAATACCTTACTACGTACCAAAATTCAACTTTCTAAGTTTATAGAAAATTGAGTTATTCAAATTAGAAACATTTTAATGAAAATTCACTACCATAACGCACTTGCTGCGTCCCGAACTTTTATATCTTGAATTCTTTAATTATATGTTGTGATTTTTTGTTTGGCAGGATATTTTAAAAAGTAGGAGAAATGAGCCTCAGATATGGATTCCAGCAACCATAATTCCTGTCTTTTTGAAGAAATGTTTTAAAAGCCTTACAATTGAATCATGAATTATTTCTCATGAAAAATCGACAATAAAAATATAAAATTGTAGGGTGATACCTATGTATTATTATTATTATTATCATTGCCTTTTAAGTGACAATATTATCACATTTATCAATCCACTAAATATTTCGTGTTACCGTTACCTCATGGAAAAACATTTCAAGCACAGGTTATATTAAAATTTAAATATCATTTCAATAAAACAACTTGTTTATAAATTATTTGGAGCACAGAGTAACTAAAACGAGATAAGGTGTGTGAGCAAAAAACGTCTCTGTCACAAACCAACATTTATTTCAGTTGTGTAAGTAGGCACAAAAAAACAATTCCGATTAAATTCTGCTCTGAATCAGCCCACCTATGACCAGTTGTCACACACTCGTTCGTCGGAGTTCATTGTGGCAGCGTCTAACAATTTATTTGTGTCTTCTATAAATTAAAATAATTTAAATAGGTTTTCTTTCATTATCACTTTTAATTCATTTTGTCTTATATCGCGGTCGTGCCGGGAGTGCGGGTATTGCGCGGCTGGTTAATTTTCAAAATGTTTGTTGATCATTCCAGTTTAACGTATTTTCGTTTAACATTAGTATCAACAAATTTGAAAATTACTAGCATTTTTCCAGTGTTTGTCCGTGTTTCCTCTAATTTTTAGACCATAAAACAGAGTGTAGTGTTAACTAAATCAAATAATATCTATTTCGTTAAAATAATAGTGAGGTGTCCCGGACCCTGGGATGGTGGAGCCACTGTCGGCGCCGAAGGCAACAGGCTTGCTCGCTACGTTGTAAGTTAATTTTTTACATTATTTTTTTTATCATTACGTAGTGCCTAATATTTGTGTATTTAACCTTTAAAGTCAAATCAACGTGATAATTGATTTTTGTGTTATAAAATCACTGTTAAAATTACGAACAAAAATGGCGTAGGTATGTCCAAAATATTTTTTGTCTTGGCTACCTAGATCTGTGGAGGTGGCAATGGAATAAAACTAAGCTGACTTTTCAAATTTTCGCGGCCTACCAACGGACTTATTTGCTTAGCAAAAAACATTATTGTAGGTTTCGAACGAACACTGCTCTTGAAGTAGTTTTTTTGTCGTAGAATATTATCCAACTGGATTTGGATTTTTTTTTAACTCATATTCATAGAACAAATTTTAGAATTTCAATTTTTTGTGAATGTAGAAGATTTTTGCTCCCTTTTCGCCTCGTGTCGCGTAACTTTGTTGGTGGGTGAACGCACAACATCTCTTTTATTACAGGCCATGCAGAAATAATTTTTTAAATACCCAATAATTAATGTGTACATTTTTTTTCATATCTTATATAATAACGGATATATTAAGCTTTATTGTTTTTTTACGAAAATTCCATAAAAATTATATACCATTAAACAATAAACTCTATAGCTAAGACTACTGCCAAAGCATCATAGAAAGGGTCTATTTGAAATGAATTTTCTGGAAATATTTTAAAATTCAAAAGTCGAATCTCCTCAATAGTGATTTCTTTTAAAAGAAAATTCACTAAAAGAATCGATTCACGACAAAAAAAGTTACCAACAAAAATTTGATTTTTGTTTTGTTTTGAGACCTGTAACTCCGTTATTTTTGAGCTTTCAAAAATAAGAGGGGGTGCTTATAAGCATATTTGTAAAAAAAAATCCGAGAGAGCGAGCATTGTATCATACAAACATGCCTGCAGAAGAAACAATATTCTTTTGCCCACCAATCGTTATTTATTGCTGTTAAACTATCACGTTTGAAATTTAGACCATATTATTAAATCCCCATTTTAAATATATTCAATAAAAATCATTTTTTACAGTCTTGTGCCGTGTGCGAGAATATACAGTGTCACGAAATGATGAGCGAAAAATTCAGGAAGTTATGCTACACGAAAAATTAGTGCCACAAGTTCCTATGGCATTTTTTTTGAAAGCTCAAAAATAACGGAGTTACAGGTCTCAAAACAAAACAAAAATCAAATTTTTGTTGGTAACTTTTTTTGTCGTGAATCGATTCTTTTAGTGAATTTTCTTTTAAAAGAAATCACTATTGAGGAGATCCGACTTTTGAATTTTAAAATATTTCCAGAAAATTCATTTCAAATAGACCCTTTCTATGATGCTTTGGCAGTAGTCTTAGCTATAGAGTTTATTGTTTAATGGTATATAATTTTTATGGAATTTTCGTAAAAAAACAATAAAGCTCAATATATCCGTTATTATACAAGATATGAAAAAAAATGTACACATTAATTATTGGGTATTTAAAAAATTATTTCTACAATCACAACGTGGCCTAAGGTCGTTGGTGATACAAATTTTCTTTTTTTTTTCATCGAACACGTCTTATGTTACTGCATTTTTGCATTTTCCATCGAAATATAATGCATGTTTGTAAGAAAGGAAATTCGGGACGCAGCAAGTGCGTTATGGTAGCGAATTTTGACTAAATGCTTCAAATTTTAATAGCTCAATTTTCTCTTAACCTATAAGATTAAGCAAGAAATGAGTTCTTCGGGAACACTTTAAGTTTCAAAAATTTTTGTACATTTTCAAACAATAAAGTTATTTTGATGAAACATGGCACATTGTTTTTACTATATAGGTTATACTGGTAACCAAATTTGATGCCTGCTTTCTTTAAAAAAAACACATATTTGCTATTAAAAACATTTTTATGAAAATTTGATGTGGATTCCTTGGAATCTAAAGACCGAAACTGCCCTTTACCAACAGGTAATGACTCGTAACTTCTTTGTTGATAATTTTACAGTAGTAATGATAATAAAAATATAACAGACTATTATTTGTTAAAACTGATGACACATAATCTTGTTTCCGAGGCAATTACCGCGAATGTTTTCAAAGCACACTTCATTAATATTGAAAATGAGATTAAGTGATATCGTATTCAATGAATACCAGCAAATATTTAAGAACGTTTTTCTCGATAATGGTTAGTTTTATTGGTATGCAAAACGAGAACTTTTTCTAAAGATTTTATAATTGTCTTCAATCGCATATTATGAGATAAAAATTCAAGCAAAAAAATTGTGTTATTATATGTTGGTCGGAAAGAGTTTCGGCCTTTAGATTCCAAGGGATCCACATCAAATTTGCAACATAAATACAAAATTGTATTTTATATGAGTGCACCAAATTTGAAGATGATACCGATTCACGATTAAAAAAAATTATCAACAAAAATTTAAAAACAAAATATTTTTTGACACCCTGTAACTCCGTTAGTTTTTAATTTAAAAAATGATATAGGAACTCTTGGCACAAACTTTTTCGAATAGCTTAACCCCAGAATTTGTTGCTCAACATTTCCGGACACGTGTATAAAAACATTTGAAATATAAGTTTCTGATTAACAGAGGCTCTAACTTTTATACGTTGTTGTGAAAAGTTATACAGGGCTCATTATCATCACAACCTAAAGGCGATCTCGCTTGGTCGTCGCGACTATGACTCTGCCTCCAGGAGCTTTTTTCAGATCATTGTAGCTTCCGCAGAAGCTTCTAAAAGTTTCCCCGCTTGAGCTACATCTTCCCCTTTTTTTCAAGCAAGTATATGTCCTATGTTAATAGAAAGTTATTATGTCTCAGAATATGTCCAACAAATTATGTCTTCGCCAATTCTTCATTTTCTTTCAGAGAACCTCTTTCTTCTCCCACCTCTCCTACCAAACATTTATTCGTCTTTGTACCAGTGTGCCTTGTATTTGTCATTATTTCCATGTTTTCATTTCAAAAGCTTCTATTCTCTCCATGTCATGCTTATTGAAAGTCCAGCTTTCCGCCTCATACATTATAACACACCATACATATGACTTGATGAATCTCTTGCTCAGGTCCAAGTTAAAAGGTTTGTTAGTAAGAATAATATTTTCTCCATTGAATGCTTGCTTTGCCAACGCGATCCTCCTTCGCAGTTATCTGCTACATTTATCAACATACATAAAAAATAGTGCTGCAAATTGATTAATAACTTCCACATAGCTGTGATTATCTACTCTCCTCAGAAAAACTTTCTCGTGAAATGAATGTAGGGTCCATGACTTGACCATAAAGAAAATATTCGTATTCCTGTACCCATAAACTTATTTATCCCCTACCCCCATGAAAAGATCTTACCCAAAAACAATTCAAAGCGTTCCTTTATCGGGTGCTAACTGGATACAAAATTTGAAGATGATATCACAATTCGTTCGAAAGTTATTGCGGCTACTAACAGACAGACGTACCAGCCGACAGTCCGACAGATTAAAAAAATTCGTTCCAGAATCGCGTTTTGTATATGTTTTGAGACTTTTTACGCCGTTTTAGCACAAAAAAATTCAACATTTCTGTCACATTTGAACCTTAATTTAATTTGAGCACAGAATAGCAGATGTTTGATGGAATTGAAAGTTTTCTAATAAACGTTATATTACTCGAGTTTTTACCAAAAAATGTCAATTTTCACCAAATGATCTCCCATTCATCCTATACCCTGGAGCGATTTTACCCCAAAAACATACCGGGCCGCGGGTTTGTCGGGTGCTTAACTGTATACCAAATTTCCCACATATTCAACCCCATATTTCATCGCAAAATACCAAATGAGTACTGAAATTGCAAGTTTTCTAATAAAGAAACCCTAAAACGTTATACTACTCGAGTTTTAACGAAAAAAATGTTAACTTTCCCCAAATCACTCCCCATTCAACCCCTACCACCTGAAGCGATTTTACATTAAAACAAGCCGAACCGTTGGTTTGTCGGGTGATAACTGTATACCAAATTTGAAGATCTCAATTCGTTCTAAAGTTATTGTGGCTACAAATAGACAGACATACAGACCGACAGACAACAAACAATTTTCGTTCCGATATCATGTTTTCTATGTGTTTTGATACTTTAATACGACGTTTAAGTTAAAAAATTTTTTTGAAATTTTTGTCGCCGATGCCATACTTCCACGCGTATAGACGATGTGGAAGTAATAGTCCCAAAGCACGTGAATATCTCTACTTTGTTCAAGTTGTTGACCGTTTAGACTTACAACCGTGCAGTAATATAAGGGCTGTTAAAAAAAAAGTTTGTATCACCAACTTATGGGTCAGCCTGATTGTCAAAATAATTTTTTAAGATACAGTTCAAGACACCCTGTAATGAAAGTATACCCCAGACTTAAGGAATGTTCCTATTTCTGACAGCTTGTGACATAAAAATACGAGTATTTTTGTGCTTAGGTAAAAATACATTTCTTTTTTCAATCCTAATTACAACTTAGGTGAGTTTTCGCAGATTTTTTTTGTGTTTCTGTAAATCTCATTGTTTGTAAGATTTTCGTGAAATTTTGGTAATTAATAATAAATGTTATCAAAATTTTTTTCCGGATTTTCGTGAAAAAATTGTTTGCAAATTTTCATGTAATTTTTTTTTGCGATGTTAGTCTAAAAGCTCATTTTTTGATTAATTATATCTTGGCAGGTGGGTAAATAGCTTGAAGAGGTTCGTTGGCCAGGAAAATCGGACCAGTTTTTTTAGGAACATTTGAGTTTATTTTAGGATTTTTTTAAAATATTTTTTCACACAATAAAGTTATTTCGATGAATTATGGTATTGTTTCTACTATATAGGTTATACCAAATTTCAGGCTTGCTTTAAATTTTAAAAAAGACATATTTGCTATTAAAAACGTTTTTATGAAAATTCACTACCATAACGCAGACTTTTTACTGTCATTTTAGTAATCTAAGACCCGAAAAACGGGTGTCCACAAAGCTTTATAAAATCGGCGAGGTGTCTAGGAATCAACATTTACTGAATTATGTTGTAAATTTCGTCTTTATTAGTGAATTTTCTCAAAAAAAATTCACTAATGAGGAGATCCCGACTTTTGAATTTTGAAAAAATTTCTTCAAATGAGCGCTAATTAGGCCCCCCAGAACACATATCCGGGGTCGGTTAAAATTTGTATATGTTATATATATATATATATATATATATATATATATATATATATATATATATATATATATATATATATATATATGTATCACACCGATAACTAAAAAAAAAAATGAGCCGATTTTGATTAAATTTGGTGAATAAATTCCTTTTGCAAATGGCTTGGATAAGTTCGTTATCCAGGAAAATCGGTCCAGGTTTTCCCGGAAAATTTTGTGTTTTCTTTCGAAAAAAAATTATATCTCCGGAATTAACAAAGTAAGGGCAACCAAATTTCATATGCGGATTTATATCATTATAGGCAAGTTACCTACCAAAATTTAGCTCCGTAGGTTAAAGGATAAAAAAGTTACAGGCATTCAAAGAAAAATAAATTTGGATTTTCCTCAAAACGTCAAAATTGCGATTTTAAACGTCAAAATTGGTGAGTACATTCCTTTCGCAAGTCGCTTGGATAATTTTGTTAGCCAGGAAAATCCGCTGAGGTTTTCCCGGAAAAATTTGTGTTTTCTTTCGCAAAATATTTATATCTCCAAAATTAACAAAGTAAGGGCAACCAAATTTGGTAAGCTGGTTTATATCGTTATAGGTGTGCCACCTACCAAAATTTAGCTCTGTAGGTCAAAAGACAAAAAAGTTATGGGCATTTAAAGAAAAATAAATTGGGGGTTTCCTCAAAACGTCAAAGTGACAATTGAAAACGTCAAAATTCGCAACATTTAGGCAAATAACTTGAATCTAATACGGGCTATGGAAAGAAAATGTCTCAAGAAGAATGTTTTACATACACCGAACTCTTAGTTTCAACCGTCATTGTCCTTCATTTTACTAAAATATTTCCAGAAAATTCATTTCTAATAGACCCTTTCTCTGATGCTTGGCAGTAGCCTTAGCTATAGAGTTTATTGTTTAATGGTATATAATTTTTGTCGAATTTTCGTAAGAAATCAATAAAGCTCAATATATTCGTTATTATAGAAGATATGAAAAAATATTGTATACATTAATTATACGGTGTTTTGAGCTACATCTTAAAAAATTATTGCGACAATCACAGGGTGGCCCATAAGTCGTTGGTGATACAAATAATTATTTTTTTTTGTCGAAAACGCCTTATTTTTTTGCATTTTCCATCGAAATATAATGCATGTTTGTAAGTTAAGAAATTCTGGAGGCAGCAAGTGCGTTGTGGTTGCGAATTTTGATTAAATGCTTCATATTTGAAAAGCTCAATTTGCTATTAACCTATAAGGTTGACCAAGAAACGGATTTTTTCAGTAACACTTTTGGTTTACTTTTGGAAATTTCTGTACGTTTTCAAACAATGAAGTTATTTTGATGAAACATGGCACATTGTTTTTACTATATATGTTATACTGGTAATCAAATTTGATGCCTGCTTTTTCTATATAGGTTATACTGGTAACCAAAATTGATGTCTGCTTTCTTAAAAAGAAAACACACATATTTGCAATAAAAACATTTTTATGAAAATTCACTACCATAACGCACTTGCTGCGTCCCGAGATTTTTTACAAATACAGCAAACAGGTATATTAATGGTACTGAAATTATTACACTACAAAATTTAGATCACTCAAAAGTATTTGTAAGATTCATATCCAGACCATAAACTCTAGGCCATTCTAGGACTTTTCTTTTTTTACTTAGTTTTTTTACTTAGTTTTTAAATGGCCGAGTAGATGATTAAATTCCAAATTAACGTCGATTATAAGTTTTACACTGTTTTACGATTTTTATAACTTTTTACTTAACAACGTTTCTTTGTTTCAGGGTACGTATTGAAGAGATGTTGCTGCGTCGAGGGATCAGCCTGCCTATAGGGCATTCAGTTTAGGTTGGTAACTTTATATTTTCTTAGCCATAAGAATTTGTACCATGCGTTCAATAGTTTTGCGGCGGTAAATATTTGTTGGTGTTTTTGAGGCGGTAAACGTTTGTCGATATTTTTGCTTAAATGTCTGTCGATATTTTTGCGGCGGTAAATTTCAGTGGACATGGTTTATATAAAAGTGTAAGTGTTGCACACCTTGCTTTTTTGTAATGTGTTCCTAAAAAGTAGGTAAGTAGTTTATTGTGGCTATATATATATATATATATATATATATATATATATATATATATATATATATATATATATATATATATATATATATATATATATATATATATATATATATATATATATATATATATATATATATATATATATATATATATATATATATATATATATATATATATATATATATATATATATATATATATATATATATATATATATATATATATATATATATATATATATATATATATATATATATATATATATATATATATATATATATATATATATATATATATATATATATATATATATATATATATATATATATATATATATATATATATATATATATATATATATATATATATATATATATATATATATATATATATATATATATATATATATATATATATATATATATATATATATATATATATATATATATATATATATATATATATATATATATATATACATACATATGGATGTGTGTATACCCAGTCTAAATTATTTTTTTTAGGTTTTTAAATCAATGATTGAAGAAAAAATATATTCTATAAGAATTATAGTTAAAAAGTTGATAGGTATAAATTGTTATATATGTTGAGTCCCATAAAAAGGTAACAAATAATTTAGATTTTTTATATTTTGTGTTTTATATTTGATTTCTCAATTTTCTTTACAATAGGTACTTACTTTGCACTAAACTCATGTTACTTTTTGCCTCTATAACTTTATTTTGCTTTCTTACTCCTACACGATACACGAGTTGTTTTTCCTTCTATAACTCTATATTAGTCCTATTTCTCTTTACTGTACCACTTTACAACTGAGTAACATAAACGTGTTGTTTCTTTCCTATATAACTATATTTGTTTACTTATTTTCCTGTGCTGTAGTGCTTTAGAACTAAACAACATACACACGTTGTTTTCTTCCTCTATAAATGCATGTTTGTTTTCTTATTTTCCTTTACTGTACTGCCTTTATAACTTTATACTTTACCTTCATATTGCTTTTCTTGTTTTTCCCTTCCGTGCTACTTTAAACTAAACAACATACACATGTTGTTTTTTTTTTGTCTTCTATAACTTCATATTTTTCTTTACTGTACTACTCTACAACTAAACAACATACATATGTTGTTTTTTCTCTATGACTTCATAGGTATTTCTGATGTCATCCAATGTTTTCTTGGTTCCAATTTCTTCTTGTCCGTGTTTTTCCGCAGCTGCCTTTAAACCTTTTTTATATTTGTCCACACAGATATTCCTTCGTTGAGATTTACTACTTCACAATTGAACAACATACACATGTTGTTTTTTTCGCTATAACTTTATGGGTATTTCTGATGTCGTCCAGTGTTTCCTTGGTTCCAATTTCTTCTTGTCCAATTTTTCCACAACGGCCTTTTAACCGATCTTTATATTTGTCCAGACAGATATTCCTTTGCTGAGATTCATTACACACACAATTAAACAACATACACATGTTGTTTTTTCTCCATAACTTTATAGGTATTTATGATGCCATCCAGTGTTTTCTCCGTTCAAATTTCTTCTTGTCCAGTGTTTTCCGCAACTGCGTCTAAACCGTGTTTTATATTTGTCCACACAGATATTCCTTCGTTGAGATTTACTACTTCACAATTAAACAACATACATATATTGTTTAATCTCTATAACTTTAGGGGTATTTATGATGTCATCCAGTGTTTCCTTGGTTCTAATTTCTTCTTGTCCAGTGTTTTTCTGCAGCTGTCTTTAAAGTGTTTTACTTATATTTGTCAACGCAGATATTTCTTCGCTGAGATTTACTACTTCACAATTAAACAACATACACATGTTGTTTTTTCGCTATAACTTTATGGGTATTTCTGATGTCATTCAGTGTTTCCTTGGTTCTAATTTCTTGTTGTCCAGTGTTTTTCCGGAGCTGCCTTTAAAGCGTTTTTTATATTTGGCCACGCAGATATTCCTTTGCTGGGAGTTACTACTTCACAATTAAACAACATACACATGTTGTTTTTTCGCTATAACTTTATAGGTATTTTTTATGTCATCCAGTGTTTCCTTGATTCTAATTTCTTGTTGTCCAGTGTTTTTCCGCAGCTGCCTTTAAACCGTTTTCTTATATTTGTCCACGCAAATATTCCTTCGCTCAGATTACTACTTCACAATTAAACAACATACACATGTTGTTTTTTCTCTATAACTTTATGGGTATTTCTGATGTCATCCAGTGTTTCCTTGGTTCTGATTTCTTCATGTCCAGTGTTTTTCCGCAGCTGCGAACATATTCCTTCGCTGAGATTTACTACTTCACAATTAAACAACATACACATGTTGTTTTTTCACTGTAACTTTATGGGTATTTCTGATGTCATCCAGTGTTTTCCTGGTTCTAATTACTTCGTGTCCAGTGTTTTTTCCACAGCTGCCTTTAAATCGTTTTCTTATATTTGTCCACGCATATATCCTCTCGCTGAGATTTTCTACTTCACAATTAAACAACATACACATGTTGTTTTTCTCTATAACTTTATTGGTATTTATGATGTCATCCAGTGTTTCCTTAGTTCTAATTTCTTGTTGTCTAGTGTTTTTCCGCAGCTGCCTTTAAACAGTTTTCTTATATTTGTCCACACAAATTGTCCTTCGCTCAGATTACTACTTCACAATTAAACAACATACACATGTTGTTTTTTCCTGTAACTTTATGGGTATTTCTGATGTCATCCAGTGTTTTCTTGGTTCAAATTTCTTCGTGTCCAGTGTTTTTTCCACACCTGCCTTTAAATCGTTTTCTTATATTTGTCCACGCAAATATTCCTTCGCTCAGATTACTACTTCACAATTCAACAACATACACATGTTGTTTTTTCACTATAACTTTATGGGTATTTCTGATGTCATCCAGTGTTTCCTTGGTTCTGAATTCTTCACGTCCCGTGTTTTTCCGCAGCTGCGAACATATTCCTTCCCTGAGATTTACTACTACACAATTAAACAACATACACATGTTGTTTTTTCGCTGTAACTTTATGTGTATTTCTGATGTCATCCAGTGTTTTCTTGGTTCTAATTTCTTCGTGTTCAGTGTTTTTTCCACAGCTGCCTTTAAATCGTTTTCTTATATTTGTCCACGCATATATTCCTTCGCTGAGATTTACTACTTCACAATTAAACAACATACACATGTTGTTTTTTCGCTGTAACTTTATGGGTATTTCTGATGTCATCCAGTGTTTTCCTGGTTCTAATTACTTCGTGTCCAGTGTTTTTTCCACAGCTGCCTTTAAATCGTTTTCTTATATTTGTCCACGCATATATCCTCTCGCTGAGATTTTCTACTTCACAATTAAACAACATACACATGTTGTTTTTCTCTATAACTTTATTGGTATTTATGATGTCATCCAGTGTTTCCTTAGTTCTAATTTCTTGTTGTCTAGTGTTTTTCCGCAGCTGCCTTTAAACAGTTTTCTTATATTTGTCCACACAAATTGTCCTTCGCTCAGATTACTACTTCACAATTAAACAACATACACATGTTGTTTTTTCCTGTAACTTTATGGGTATTTCTGATGTCATCCAGTGTTTTCTTGGTTCAAATTTCTTCGTGTCCAGTGTTTTTTCCACACCTGCCTTTAAATCGTTTTCTTATATTTGTCCACGCAAATATTCCTTCGCTCAGATTACTACTTCACAATTCAACAACATACACATGTTGTTTTTTCACTATAACTTTATGGGTATTTCTGATGTCATCCAGTGTTTCCTTGGTTCTGAATTCTTCACGTCCCGTGTTTTTCCGCAGCTGCGAACATATTCCTTCCCTGAGATTTACTACTACACAATTAAACAACATACACATGTTGTTTTTTCGCTGTAACTTTATGTGTATTTCTGATGTCATCCAGTGTTTTCTTGGTTCTAATTTCTTCGTGTTCAGTGTGTTTTCCACAGCTGCCTTTAAATCGTTTTCTTATATTTGTCCACGCATATATTCCTTCGCTGAGATTTACTACTTCACAATTAAACAACATACACATGTTGTTTTTTCGCTGTAACTTTATGGGTATTTCTGATGTCATCCAGTGTTTTCTTGGTTCTAATTTCTTTTTGTCCAGTGTTTTTTCCACAGCTGCCTTTAAATCGTTTTCTTATATTTGTCCACACATATATTCCTTCGCTGAGATTTTCTACTTCACAATTAAACAACATACACATGTTGTTTTTCTCTATAACTTGATAGGTATTTATGATGTCATTCAGTGTTTTCTTGGTTCTAATTTCTTCGTAACCAGTGTTTTTCCACAACTGTCTTTAAACTGTTTTCTTATATTTGTCCATGCAGATATTGCTTCGCTGAGATTTACTAGTTCACAATTAAACAACATACACATGTTGTTTTTTCTTTATAATTTTATAGGTATTTCTGATGTCTTCTAGAGTCTCCTTGGTTCTAATTTCTTCTTGTCCAGTGTTTTTCCACAACTGCCTTTAAACTGTTTTTTTTTAAATATTTGTCCATGCAGATATTCTTCCGCTGAGATTTACTACTTCAGAATTAAACAACATACACATGTTGTTTTTTCGCCATAACTTTATGGATATTTCTGATGTCATCCAGTGTTTCCTTGGTTTTCATTTTTTCCTGTCCTGTGTTTCTCCGCAACTGCCTTTAAACCGTTTTTAGATTTCTCCACGCAGATATTCATTCGCTGAGAGTTACTACTTCACAATTAAACAACAAACACATGTTGTTTCTTCTCTATGACTTTATAGGTATGTCTGATGTCATCCAGTGTTTCCTTGGTTCTAATTTCTTCACGTCAGTGTCTTTCCGTAGCTGCCAAACAGTTTGTTTATATTTGTCCACGAAGACATTCCTTCGCTGAGATTTACTACTTCACAATTAAACAACATACACATGTTGTTTTTTCCCTGTAACTTTATGGGTATTTCTGATGTCATCCAGTGTTTCCTTGGTTCTAATTTCTTCGTGTCCAGTGTTTTTTCCACAGCTGCCTTTAAATCGTTTTCTTATATTTGTCCACGCAGATATTCCTTCGCAGAGATTTACTACTTCACAATTAAACAACATACACATGTTGTTTTTTCTCTATAACTTTATAGGTATGTATGATGTCATCCAGTGTTTCCTTGGTTCTAATTTCTTCTTGTCCAGTGTTTTTCCACAACTGCCTTGAAACTGTTTTTTTATATTTGTCCATGCAGATATTCCTTCGCTGACATTTAGTAGTTCACGATTAAACAACATACACATGTTGTTTTTGTTTGCCTCTTTACTACACTACTTTACAACTGAACAACATACACATGTTGCTTTCCTTGTATAACTTTATAAGTATTTGTTTCCTCATTTCTCTTTACTGTCTCACTTTACAACTAAGCAACATACACACGTTCTTTTTCCATCTATAACTTCATACTTGTTTCCTTAACTTTCCTTAGTGTACCGCTTGCCAACTAAACAATACACACATGTTGCTTTCCTCTATAACTTAATGTTTGTTTCCTCATTTCTCTTTGCTATACCACTTGAGAACTAAACATATACCTGTTGTTTTTCCATCTATGACTTTATATTTGTTTATTATTTTTCTTCACTGTACTACTTTACAACTAAACAGCATGCACATTGCTTTTTTCCTCTGTAACCTTACATATTTTCTGCTTATGTTTCTTTACAATATTACTTCACAACATACACATTTTGTTTTTGTTTTTCCTCTAAAACTTTATATTTGTTTATCTGACTTCTAATTTTACATATCCTTAGCATACATTGTATCTCTAATCAAACATGTCATGTATTTTAAATAATAAGGATACTTCACCCATATTTTTGAGCATCTCTCGTATGCGAATTAAGACATTTAGCTTTTGATGGGAGCAATTTTAATTTGAGAATGTGCAGGAATAAAATTTCCTTAAAAATGTATACCATAAAAATGTCTCATTTGTGTTCATATTTCTGCCACACTATTTGGTTTGTGTTTTAAGGCTTTCTTTGTTATCACTCTTTGTATATTTTTTTAGTGTGAATTTAATTCGTTTCTAATATTTCTTTTTTCTATTTCTTTTTCAGGCGGCGAGGGTGCTCAAATACCTCCACGTGGTCCTCGCTGGAATGTAGCACATAATAATTTAGGTATATGCAGGATTTTTATATCTCAAATTTGATCAACCATGGTTTATCGAGTTTTTTTTAAAACCTAAAAATATAACTTTTTGATTTACTTAAGACAAAGTTTATATGGAGAGGGATTCAAAATCTTTCAACACTAAAAAACAGCTTTTAAATTTTCAAAAAAGCTCAATCCCTAGAACTTTATTGAGTATAAAAAAATTCGAACACCCAGTAAGAGGTGATTTCAATCAAACTTATTCATAATGTGTGTTTAAACAAACTTAAAAAATAATTACTTTTTCAAACTAAAATATAAAAAAACAGTTATTTAATAATGAGTGGGCCCGCCGCGGTTTCTTATGCATTCGATAACGCATTTTTTTTTCAACAACACACCACGAGGACTTACAGCCTAAATACTATCGTACTGTGGGTGTCGACAAGGAGGAAAGAGGCAACTTGTTAATTCTGGACTCGAAGGTTTGGGGGTTCGGGGGAGAAGGAAAAACATATGCCGGCAAGGAATTCCACAACTTGGAAGTCCTCGGGACAAAAGAGCGGGCATAACAAGATGTTCTATGTCTGGTGACCTGGGCAGTAAAAGGGTGCATTCGCTATGTTCCCCTGGTAGATCTGTTGGGGGCAGCAGGTGGAGGAACTATGGAAGAAAGCTCCTCTGAGCAGTGCCCGTGCAGATATCTATAAAAGAGAGAGGTCACCAACGGCACGTCGGTGGGCAAGGGATGGCAGCCTTTGGGTGAGGGTAGGGTCACCGATGAGACGTATAGCTCTCTTCTGAATGGAGTCCAGGATAGCGAGTGTAGAAGCGGCAGCAGCACCCCAGATGTGGGAGCAGTATTCGAGGTTTGGTCTTATTTGTGAAGTATATAAGGTATAGAGATTAGTTGGTGAAAAGTATTTGCGAGCCCGGAAGAGGAAACCTAATTTCTTAGCAGCCGCTTCTGCAATTGATGTGACATGTTGGTGCCAATTGAGATTTCGATCCACAGAAATGCCAACAAGTGAAAAGGACTCATTACTTTGAATAACTTGGTTGTTTATTGTGATGGGTCTAGGGCTGGTGTATCTCTTATAAGAAAGAAAGCAAGACTGTGATTTGGTGGGGTTGAAGTGTACAAGATTTCTACTTCCCCAGTCTAATATTTTTTGGAGGTCCACGGAGATGGAACCCTCCATGAGTCTGCGATCCTCATCTAATTGGGCTAAAGAGACAGGCTTAGAATATTGTATATTTGAGTGGAGGGTGCTGTCGTCCGCGTAACTGTGAACTGGGTTGGATGTGCTAGAGAGGGGGTCATTGATGTGGAGAAGAAACAAAGTAGTTAATTTTTTACAAGTGAAATTAGCTGAAGGGGGTTGTTTATTTGTATTAAACCTTAAGCTACAAGAAAAGGGAAGTATAATTAGCGCCTTGCCAAGGTTCGACAAGTGTGCATTACAAACAAACTGTTTATTTACCAAAACATGCAAACTATAAGCTACAGAGTATTCACAACTGAGTATTGTGCCTAACTATGTTTTACACCGCTGAAGTTAACAAGCTGTTCAAAATACAAAGAGAGGTTTAGAACCATCTCCTTTTGTTTTCCAGATACAGTGTGTAGAATATTAAAAAAAAAGTTTCTTCCAAATATTGAAAAGACCCAAGTCGGTAAAAACTGGACTGAGACTCCTATACACTTCGATGATCATAACTAGTCAAAAGTCGTGTCTTCGCCTTTTTGCCCATTTTTGTTTAGAATTTTGACAGATTTTTAATGATTGTTGCCTTGAATATTGTTTTTGTTACCTTCGCTTATTTACCTTTCAGATAGATTATTATATACAATTCATTTTTTTTTAAATTATTCTAAAACAAATTATTCCTAAAAATATTCACACCAAGAGATATATTTGGTAGTCAGATATTTTTTTTTTAAATAAAGAGCAGAAGCCTATTATTTAGAAATATGTCCCTATACTCATTTATTGTTAATTTAAATTATACATAATGTTTAACAAATAAACTGTGCTTGTGCCTATATCAATAATTTAATAAACATCCTTATCTAAACCGTCCAACTGTCAAATATTATTTACTTTTGTCACTTTATAAATTTCTTAAAATCTCACTTTTTCTGCCATTCCAAAACCCACCAATGACTCCGCTGCATCCATGGTTATTCACACAAGCACAATTAGCAACAAAAGAAACTTTGAAACCGTTATTTCTTAATATTTCTTTGTTTTTCTCGAAACCGGCTCATCTGAATGAAAGAAACCAAAAGCCTAGTCTAGTTTTCATCAAAGAAGCATACAGAGGGTTGCGAATAAGTAACACAACAAGGCCATAACTTTTAAACCAAGAAATGCATGGGACTCAAAATATGTAGGGTGGCATTATCGACATTTTTTTGAAGTACCCCTTTCTGGAGGGTGACAACCCTTTAATTTCTTAAATAGCAACATGGCTCAGGTCAGGTCAAATCAAATACCAACATTGGTCATGCAACACATTTTTGGAAAGCGTATTCAGTGTACTTTTTGATGGTTTTTTGAAGTTTCCTTTGGGAAGAAGGAAAACAATCGGCTCTTCATGAAATTTATTTGGAAAAATGGTAACATCTTACTTTATTGAAGAAGATGCTTGACAATAGTATAGCCTCTTGTCGAACAGATGAATCGAGTTTTGCAGTGATCCATTAAGCACTTGTTGAAGGGCCATCACAATTCGGTATGAATTTCTCCTGTCCAATGCGAGTTACTGTCAGACCAATATCGACAATTGTGTCTGTTTACACTACCATTAATTCAAAACGCAGCTTTGGACAGAGAAAACAACCTAGTTTAAAAAAATCTCCATTTTGTTGAATAATCTGAATTATTTCTTCACAAAATTCGACCCTTTTAAAATCATCTGCAAAAAGTTATTGCAGTGAGTGAAGATTGGAAGCTGTAATGAACACTGATAAGTATACTTGGAGAACCCAAATCACAACACACCTTTACAAAACCTGGCGATCGTTTCACTAACCAAGTTAGCGTCAACAGAGGATGAAAAATTCTCTAGAATTATTTATTGATGCTAACTTGGTCAGTGAAACGATCGTCAGGTTTTTTTAATGTGTTGTAATTTAGGTTCTCTAAGTTTACTTATAGCGCTGCGTGCCAGACCTGGTCGAATACTTTGGATATGTCTAGAGTGACAATCTGGATTTCACCGTGTAGTTCCATAGACTTGTTCCAAGAATGGGTGACAAAGGAAAGGAGGTCAGCAGTTGATCTGCGCTGACGGAATCCATACTGCCTGTCGTGGATTAGACTGTGTTTTTCAAGAAATTTTAGTAATTCGGTGTTTATATACTTTTCCATCACTTTAGAGACGACTGAAAGGAGAGAAATAGGCCTGTAGTTGCTAGGAAGCGCTTTGGATCCTTTCTTGGGGATGGGTTGTACTCGAGCAGTTTTCCAGTTACTAGGGAATATGCCTTTATTGTAAGGTATCTGAAACAGACGAGTCAGGACAGGAGCAAGTTCTGGTGCACATTTTTTGAGAACAATTGCTGGGATCTCGTCAAGACCAGAGGCTTTCCTGGTATTAAGAGAAGAGAGCATCTTTCGTACCTTTTTAGTGTTGAAAATAACATCCGTCATTATATGCACGACATTGGGGACTGTTGGTGGTTGAACATTTGTAAATGGCTTAGATAAATTCGTTAGCCAGGAAAATCGAGCCAGGTTTTCCTTGGGAAAATTTTGGGTTTTCTTTCGGAACAAATTTTTATCTCAAAAAATAGAAAAGGTATGGTAACCAAATTTGGTACGTAAGTTTACGATATTAAAAGGAAACTATATATCAAAATTTATATTTCTATGTTACAAGAAAAAAAGAAAAAAAGATATTTGGTGCCAGATTATTTCTATGAAAATTCACTACCATAACGCACTTGCTGCGTCCAGAACTTTTTCTCTCATATCTTCTAGCAAACCTTTATTCGTCTTTGTCATTTTTTATCTTTCTGCGTTTCAAAAGCATTTATTCTCTTCCCTGTCTTACTTATTCAAAGTCCAGATTCATATATACAGGATGTTACATAAATGGATGTCAATAACGAAAAGAGTTAATCTTTGCATAATTTAAAGAAAAAATGTTCATATAAACATTGGTCCGTTTTCGCTTTATTTTTGAAATGCAGGTTGTTAAAAAGTTTTTTTGTCGTTGTGTTCCTTTTAGGTTAGAAAGTGGATTAGATATTTTTATGAAACTTGCTGGGTGTACACTTCTATTTTTCTACGTAATCGCCATTTCGGTCCAGGTATTTTTGTAGGTGCTGTGGAAGTTTTATAGGCCCGTGTCATACCAACTCGCCGCCATAACGTTGAGGAAGCGTTGGACCTCATCTTTCACCTGTCATTGTTTCTAAAGGCATTCCGGCCAAATGTTATTTCAACTTAGGAAATAAGTAGTAGTTACTGGGTGCTAGAGTGGGTGGTGGGTGATGATGTCCCATTCAAATTGTTGCAGGAATATGACGATTTTACGGGCGACGTGGAGGCGAGAGTTGTCGTGGAGAAGGCTTACGTCCTTGCTCAACATTCCTCTCCTCTAGTTCAAAAATCATAGAGTTATCGTCCGATCTTGATGCATGATTTGCTGAATCTTCAAAACTATCTCATCCGAAATTGACGATTCCCGCTTCTTTCTTTGTCGTAAATTTCAGTGCGAGCAGTTGTAAACTCTCTACACCACTTTTGACATTTTTGGTATCCATGCATGACTTTTCATACACTTCCGTTACTTAGCGATAAATTTCCATACGTTTAACGCCTTTTATGTTTAAACAACGAATAATGGTGCAAACTTTGCACATTGAGGTAGTGGAAAGTGGGAAGTCCATTGCAAAAGGCTACCGAGCCAAACTGGTGGGCAGTATCGAATAAAAATATCATTTTGTTTGATACTAAAAAGTATCCCATAAAAGTATGGAATACATTTTCATAATGAACGCTATATCGATACAGACAGAGAGACTTATATATTGTTTATAATCTATACAATACAATAGATCTCTGTTTTCTGGTCACATCAGGCCAGCAGTGAACTAAGGTTCTCCGTCTGTTTCAGTGCTATTCGATACATATTTGGTAAATGCACTATTATAAGAGATATGGGATTCTGTATCGATAATGTGATACCTTTTTATATTAAATATAGATGTAGATATTACATCTCTGGCCTCGCAGTTGTTCGTTTTCTTCCCTGTAACCAGTTTCATTGCTATATCTTACGACACGACGCGTGATTTGCTATTTAACGCAAGAGAAAAATCATGTTTCTTGTCAAAAGCTCGAATTTATAAATTGGCTTGTACACATTGTAACACAATCTAAATCAGTCAAATTTCTAGAAGTCTTAATACCAGATACAAGGAACATATTTCTGCATTTCGAAATAACCACGCTTACTCTCTACGCTGTTTTATGCTTGCAAAACATATTATCAATACTTAACATAGACCTACAGTAAATAATCACCCTTGTTCGAAAGAGCAAACTGATTTATTGGATTGTCCTTTCTTGGACACTCTTCTTTCTAACTAAATATATCAAACAAAATACTTCTAACTAAATTAAAAATAGTTGCTATAATGTAAAGGGTTGATGTATGTCGATATTTTTGTTATATAGAACTTGTTTTATTGTCATTAGTGTTAACTGGTTATTTTTTATTACAATTGTTATTATGATTAATATTGTTATAAGTTGATTCTATTTCCATGTTAAATATTGGCATACATCACAAACGACAATCGTGAAGCCAGAGAAGTAATCTATATCTATATTTAGTATGGAACGGTTTTACCAAGTAAGGGCAACAACAATTAATGATCATTTTTTCATGACACAACTGACAAAAATAGTGAATACATTTCATCGAATAAATACTGAATTCTATATTTGCGTATCAATACTTATATCGATATAAAAATGTAGCGATACCCCAACACTAGCCAAGACTGAGCTTCCCAGTCCCAGTGGGCTGAGCGACGGCTTCATTGTGAGTGGGGAAAGCAACAAACACAGCAGTGTGGCCAAGAGTCGCGCGAACAGTTTCTCTGGGACCCTATCGCTTTAGAGACCTTATTTTTGGGATCAGCCTCGTAGCCTACTCGCTGATTTTTCAGGTTGCAGTAACCGTAAATGTTGTTGATGCTCCAGCTTCCTTGCTTGATGATTCTCGTTTGCCCTATGTGTGCGAAACAGCATACATATAATAATAATATAGTGTAAATCTTACATTCATGTTATTAAATATTATCATTTTATAATTGTTACTGGAAAAAATATTAGAAAACCATTAGAAACCGTATCATATGTAACACAAAAAATCCCCTGATATCAATATCCACCATGGAAGTTTTTGAAGGTGATCATTAATAACTAAGATGTTGTATGATATTTGTTTTCTTTCCGTGTAAGTTAGCAACGTCATTTGTAATTTACAATTTGTCAGTTTTGTAGAATGTCTTTTTGGTAAGAAAGACAGAATTATGAAAATTGAGAGTTATTGTGTATTTCTACTTTAGTAGCTTTTATGCTATAAATGTAAACCTGCATATATTCTCCGTTTATTATGTGCTACATACTAAATTTTGAGCAATTTGATACTAAAAGAATCTTAAAAAAAAAATCTAAACTCAATTACCCATTAACCAACAAACTTTAATTTTGATACATAGTATAATCGCTATAAAGGCCATAACAAGTAAACCAAATTTTATGAAAATAACTTTATTTGTTTCAACCATTTTGTTTTTTAAAAGAAAACTAAAATTTTTATTTGTAAAACTGGTTTTATTTGGCTGGCCAACAAATTTATCCAAGCTATTTACAAAAGGAATATATTTGCCAAATTTCATCAAAAGTACCAGTTATTTTTTGAATTATTGAACCGACATAAAAAATAATATGTTATGTCTATGAGGTAAGCCCAAAATTTCCCGGTCTGACTATAAAAGAAACGGCGTAGGCTCACATTTAAATTTTATTTTTCAGTATAGTCGTCCCCCTCTTACAAAAATTCACTTATTACATCGTTTCAGCAACAATCCAGTAACCATAAAAATATTTTTTTTCAGTTTGTCCTCAAAATGTGCCCAAACTGCAGCTTCACCTATTCTTCACCACTGAAATGGCGCCCAAGGAGGTCGCTTTTTAAACTTCTAAATAGATAGTAGTCACTATTATTATCTGGACTATCCGGAGCGTGATCAATTTGTTCGAAACCACAGTCAAGAATTTCGGCTTGTGCAATTTCAGCAGTGTGCATGGGTGCATTGTCATGGAGCAAAGGCACGCCTCTGGTCATTTTCCCACGTCTTTTCTCCCGAATATTTTCTCGTAATTTATGCAGAAGTGTTGTACACTATGCCCCGTTGACTGTGGTATTGCGTCCTTTAAATTTTATGAGAAGAATACCCTTACAATCCCAAAAAATCGTAGCCATCACTTTTTTTGTCAACTGACAGATCTTGAACTTTCTTGGCGGTGCTTCTGCTTTACGCCTGCTTCCATCGACTCCCTTTTGGACAAAGGATTATAGTAGAGAACCATGGTTTCAGCCTCTTTGACAATTGTCTTCAACACTTTCACAGGATTTTCTCCACATAGGTCCAAAAAGGATCGGGCACATTCCACATGATGATGGCGCTGAACTGCTGAAAGATGTTTGAGGACCCACCTTGCACTAACTTTATTCATGCCTAAATGTTCGTGGAGGATTCAGCAAACGATTGTATCCGAAAGCCCAGACATTTTTGAAGATTCTTTCACTTTCAAGCGTCGATTGCTTAACACGACATCTTCAACAAGGGCAATCTATCTGTCACTGTTCTTCCTGGTCTTAGTGTCATCTTCCAAAGATTCCTGCCTCATTCAAAACCGTTTTGACCAATCTTTTACTACACAATAAGACTGAGATTTTTCCTCGTACACTCCATCCAACCAATCTTTGATGCTTTGAGGTGGAATACCTTCCCGGGTAAGGAACTTCTGACATCTTGATGAACAAGTGTCAGTTATCACAAAACCAATTGACATAAAATCCATTTTTTTTTTCCAAGGCTAATAAGACTTGAACCAATCTATTACCAAAATTTAACAGGCTGCGATACCCTGGATCTGGATCAGGCCGGGAAATTTTGGAACTTACTTCGTAAATGTCAAATTATAGTAGTAGCTATTTCAGGATATGGATAAGATATGTTTTGGAGTCAAGTTTTATATGAAGAGTGGTCACAGAAATATTGGTATTGGACAAAATTATGATTACAGGGAGCTTTGATCAAAATTTCTAAGTGACATTTCAAGCTGGATTTAGTAGTTGAACAATGTGGAGAAAAGTATCAAAATCATGTCACTTTTTACATATCCAAGCGTGCATTTTCAGGTATAAGACATAATGTATAATTGTAGATCAAATAAATAAATATATAATTAATATTTTTTATAAAAAGGTGTCACAGGTTTTCTTGATAAAATATTGAAAGCTTGCCCGGCTTCTGGCCCGTCACAATTTATGAAAAGGGAGGTTTCGGAAGAATAAGGAAGAAAGGAAACGGAAATTAAACAAAACACAGGGAAGAGTAAAAGAGAAAAAATAGAGAATGGTTTCACGCTACACCAGGGAATTGGGAACTTCAGCGTCGGCAGTTGGTACCAGGCTCCGCAGGTCAGTCACGACTATTTGCCTATTTCTAGTGACAGGTGCAACGTGCAACAGAAACAGATGTAAAAGAACAGTTTTGGGGTTAGTAATTTACAAATTATTCGGCAGCTAAATAAATACAACGGTAAGTGAAATTTTAATCGCTGAAATTTCAACACTATAAGTTAGGAATTGTTACATTAATTAACTGTTGTCTTTTTAGGCTGACACTCAGCGATGGTAAAAAGTGTGTTACTATGTCCGATATAATTGTTAACTTGACTTACTCTAACAAGGTTGCAGAGATCCCCCTTACAGTCGACTGTTCGAGTTTACACACAAATACAAGGTTCAAATATTAACTTAAGGGTATGTATAGCCTAATAATCAGCTGAGTGTAGGTGAAATTCAGCAACAGTTATATCCAACAGACAAACAAAACTTCGTGGACTTATATGGGTATACGTCCGTGTCCTTCAACGTCTTTGGGCCCGCAGGTGTGAGCACCGACCCAGTAAAGGCAGAAAACCACCAGACTTCAGCCCCCCGACAAGAAACCCTACAATGAATAAATGGCTTCCTTAGCAGGTACTACGTATTTCAATTTTTCTTGTTTTTATTAGGCAGAATAAATGTCAGGAAAATTTAATTAACTATAAAAGCTTACCCAAATAGATGAGGTTTCTTGTTCCACAAAAAAATAAACAATCTCCACTGAATAACTACAGTAATTAATTGCAAAGTGACAAAATCCAGCTTTTAGCTGCAGTCAACTTCACTGTTTAGTTACAGGATTATTAATTAAAATATCATTTCATGTGGATATTAATCATTTTTTCAGAGAACAAAGAAAAACTTTTGATAAGAAGTGATACGAGAGATGTTAATATTTCCTTTTAAGTGAATTTTATTACATTTCAGAAATTATATCTGGTAGAAAGAGAGAGAATGAAAAAGATGACACTATACACTGAAGAGTGAGATAGAAAAACATGGATAGTCAAAAGAGAGGAGACAGTACATACCTAAGGACAATTGCTTTTATTAAAAATGTAAACAAAACCTCCAACTTATTTGTTTACTGTTTTGGACTTATAATTTTTACAAGTGAACTTAGATGAAGAGGGTCGTTTATTTGTATTAAACCTTAAACTACAACAGAAGTGAACGTGTAATTGGCGCTTTCCAAGGTTTTACAAGTGTGCATTACAAACAAACTGTTTATAAAGCAAAACATGCAAACTGTTATCTACAGAGTGTTCACAAGTGAGTATTACGGCCCTATATTTACTATGTTTTTCCACCCCGGAAGTTAACAAGCTGTCAGAAATATTAAGAGAGGTTTAGAACCGTCTCAAAGGCCAAGCTTATGTCTCAAAGACATCATGAACTTGATTGCTGTGCCACAAAGCGAGTGTTAACCAGTGATACATAATTAGACAGGCAAGCCGACGGCCAATGCATGCAATGCATCAAAATTGCATGCGAGTGTGGTCTGTGTGTGAGAGATGGTATGTAGCGACACAAACCAGTGATGATCTTGGTGCGACAAGAGACATGCAAGATGCTATTGCACCACAGATAAATAATTTTATCACAGTGCAGCTTTCAGTGGCATGAAAAGTTTGTGTTGACCTAATACATGGACTTTATGTGCCTCGTAGATTTTAGATTGTTTAATGAGTCTTATAGGTCTTTGGCCTCTCAGCGCTGCGACCCCAATGGGTTTTTTGCATTTTTACATTCGTACCTAATTTTTAATACTATTAGTGGTACATTTTATTAAGTTTGGAATTTTAGACAATGACATATGAAGAAGGTAGTAAGTTTATAAAAACAAATTAAAAGAGTGGAGCAAAGTAACACCCTGTGTGAAGGGACATTTACTTAAAGGCACTTGGTGTGAAATCTTTTTTCAGAAGATTTAATAGAATAATCTATTACGTAATCTTATTCCCTATTACATAATCTTATTCTGTAAGTGTTGTACTTCAATTTTGTTACAATAAATGCTTGTTCAAAATAATGTTTTACCTAATAATTGATTATAAATGTACATAGAGAGAATTAGTTAAAGAAGTGAGTATCATAGATGTGAGAATATATACCTCTAATTTTAGTTAGAATTAGATGCTTTAAATATTTTTATTATTATTATTATTTTATTTATTATTAATTCCAGATGTCGAGTTTTCTTCATTAAATTTCAGGTTAGTAATAAAAAAACTTTTTTAATAATTATAATAATAATAATAATGCTTTATTTTTTTCATACAACATGTATACATTACCACTAATAGGTTTGAAACTTGTCAAAACACAACAAATTAACAAACAAAACAATAAAAATGTAAGTTTTTAGTTAGAATTAGATGCTTTAAATATTTTTATTATTATTATTATTTTATTTATTATTAATTCCAGATGTCGAGTTTTCTTCATTAAATTTCAGGTTAGTAATAAAAAAACTTTTTTAATAATTATAATAATAATAATGCTTTATTTGTTTCATACAACATGTATACATTACCACTAATAGGTTTGAAACTTGTCAAAACACAACAAATTAACAAACAAAACAATAAAAATGTAAGTTCAAATCAAATAATAAATTTACATAAAAAAAGTCTGGACGCAGCAAGTGCGTTATGGAAGTGAATTTTTATAAAAATGCTTTGAATAGCAAATATGTCTTTTTAATGCAAGCAGTCATCAATTTGGTTACCGGTATAACCTATATAGTAGAAACAATGTGCCATATTTTATCAAAATAACTTATTGTTTGAAAATGTACAAAAATTTTCCGACAATAAAGTTTAAATGTTGGTTTCCTAGCCAACAAACCTTAGGTTGATAGTAAATTGAGTTATTGAAATTTGAAGCATTTAATGAAAATTTGCTACCAAAATGCACTTACTGAACGAAGTGAAAGAGCAATTTCTGAGGTGCAATGTCAATGATAATATAGGTAGAGAAGCAGCGATCTCATATATTTCTCCTGTAATATATGAATCTCATACAAAATCTAAGAGGAAAAGCGTGCTCGTTTGGGCAACACCCCTGGCATAAGAATAATATTCCAACTGTAGATCTGTTGATGTGGTGAAAAAATAACCCGAAATAGACCAAGAGAGTGGTGATTAAGTGCTTACAAAAAAAAACGGCTATGAGTGGAGCCTAAATTTACAAAGATTTGGTGGAAACATTGGGGTATACTGTCATATATTATAAAGTAGTGAAACATTGGCACCCGCAATTTAGATGTGGTAAGACTTCTTGTCAAGACGAACATCCTGATGATGGTTCTCGCATAACAGTCACTCAAGAAAATGTTGAAAAAGTACATAATCTTATGTGGCATAATCAAAGCATTAGAATCAGGCAGATAGCAGAAGAAACAGGCTCGTCTTGCTATACGGTATAAAACATCTTATAGTTGATAGAAAAAAGGTTAATATAGAAAATTTGTCTGCAAGATGGGTTCCTCATATATTCAACAAAATACCAAAATAGGAACCATGTTTTGCCTTGTCGGTAGTCATTGGACAGGCACAAAGCAGACAAGAGTAACTTTATTAACTGTTCTGCAACTGAATATTGAAGATCACTATGATTCTAAGACCACATTCCAGAGCACAAAATGGAGACGACAGTAGCTCACCGCCCTGGGAAAATTTAGGGGTTAAACTGTTTTCTGGGATGCTCAAGGTGTCATCTTGGTTGGCTACTTACAAAAACTGCACAGAATTAACCAATTTATATAAAAATATAACAAAACTGCACAACCTGCGCATCTACAGAGTCTACAGATTAAAGTGAAGAAGCAAACTGAGGATAACCAATAGAAGGATACCGACTGTCTTCTCGAAAGCTAAGAAATTCTAGAAATTTCCTTCGTACAGATTCGAAGTTTGCCACATGGATCTCATAAGTAGGAACCCACACAACCGAGCCATATTCAAGTCAGGAACTAACCAGACTACAAAAGAGGAGAGAAAGGGTGTCAGTGAGAAATTTTTGCTGTTTCTTATTAGAAGAAACCCAAGAGTTTTGTAAGCATAACTAAGTATGTTCTTATTGTGGTTTAAAAGATAAGAGTACCTTCAAAAGCAATTACAAGGTCCTGGGGCAACTAAGTGCAAGCCCTGTTAAACTGTAACTGAAAGTAATTGGGTGTTTATTTCGAGTAAAGTACATTATACAACACTTAGAAACATTCACAACTCTGACAACACCATTCATCAAGAACCTAGACTCCTCTGGAGCTGCTTAATGGGATTGATAAATATATTAAACAGTAGTGCAATAAGTACGGAACCCTGCGGCTTTCTCAAAGTTATGTTATAGATCTTAGATTTGAAGCCCTTAACCTCAACAATTTGCCCCCTTCCATTCAGGTAAGATCTGAGCAGGCCAAGCAAGCTCTCTGATAATCTGATAGCCCTAATCCTGTCAATTAGGACAGAATGATTAAGACAAACGAATGCCTTAGATAGATCAGTATACACCAATCAGCGGTCGAGAGTGAATACAATGAACTGTGTAATGTCAACTAAATTCTTCACAATCGATTTCCCCGGAATGAAACCATGCTGGGAATTGGAGTCTGTTCTTGGTGTGAAACAATATTCGGTGAAAAAGGCCGACCTCAAACATATTTCAGAAGACACATAGTATGGCTATTGGTCAGTAGTCTGCTTCTAAATCCTAGAGAATGTGCCAGATCTAAGAGTTAATTTTAAAATTTTCTTAGGTGGACGCAATCATATAAGCAGCTGTGCACCAAGAAGCCAGGAACTAAATCAGGTTCACAAGACATGTGCATTAGCAGCTGCAATGATTTCCATCATGTGTAAAGTCATCAACAAAAAACACTGTGATGTCACTAGAAACCAAGCTGGGCTATAGGTGAAGATGGAAGTGAAACCAGAACATTTTGGCAAATAAGAAGCCAAACTATCAACTGCCTGCTGCTGGTTAGATGAATCGTTAATGGAAAGGTTTTGACGGTGACTTGAAGAACATTTCCAGAATTTTTTAGGATTACACCTAACCCCTTTTTCAACCCTCTGGAAGTATTTTACTACAGAAAGTTTTTGCGTTAGCTCTCTAAATTTATTTAGAACGAACAGATTCACATTCAAACAAAACCCTAAGCAATTGTTTCTTGATGGAAGGGTTGATTTTTCTTCAACTTGACTGTCGATTTGAGCTTTGTTGCATTTTTTGTTTGCTTTTACATATTAGGGTGAGTAATAGAAGATCCGCTTGCCCGAATTATACCTATTGTTTTTATCAAACTACTGTTAATGTAACTATATGAATATATGAAATGAATTGGAACAATAAAAGCATAATAATAATAATAATAAATACAAACGTTTGGGAATCCCTGCTTTGCAAAATCACTGTTATTTACACCAACTTTGCTTAATGTTGCAGCCTCGCAACACTAAAATTTTATGACAAGTGAACTAAAGATAATTTATTTTCATAAAATACTAACCTTATGATGAAATGGAAATATCAAAAGGGCAAGTTTTCTAGTAACGTATCGAGTATCAACTGCAAAGTAGTACTTCAATTTTGTCACAGGCACATATCTTTCCACTTCTTTCTTTAAAATGGTCTTTCCTGTATCTGCCAACTGTAAAACAAATTTTTCATTAAAAATAAATATAACTAATATCAAATTATATATAAAAAATGTGTATCTTTGGGAGTAAGATAAAATCTAGTGTACCAGTCACATATTATAAAAAATTTCAACTGTGACCCTATAACCAAGAATGTAACAAACTCACTGAAAACGTTTTACTACATTAGAGAATTGGTATATATTTATATAAGTTTGTACATTGTAACATTTCATAAATAAGATTACAACTTGTATGTGACCAAGTTACAATTTTGATAGATTTATCCAAAGTAGTATAATCAAAACTTGTAAAGGTGACATTGGCTGCCGAAATTTAATTTTGGTGCCTTAATAATTCTGTTCATCCTCAACCGCATTCGGTGCATTTATTATACTGTATACTAACACTTTCTACCTTGAATGATTTTTTTAATCTTTTCTATTTACGAAAATATAAATGATAAAAGTAATCCTCCTACAACAATACTTTTTAAATATCCCAAAAAGAAAAAAAAATCATGGGAGTCATGTCTGGAGACCTAGGAGGCCATTTGATCAGACCTCTCCGCCCAATCCATTGCACTGGGTAATGGTAATTCAAGAATACACGAACTTACTGACCGAAAATGGGGTAGAGCAGCATCTCGTTGATATCAGACATCTTGGCGCAAGGCTTACAGATTTATTGGATTTGTTTTAATCTCTTTTATTCTTGGTCCAATTTCATTTTCTAATAGTTCCAAGTAACCCATAGATGTTAATGTACCATGTAGATCTGCTGTTTGGAGGTCTGTTTGAATGATTATTGTTAACCACATGGCAAGCTCCAAAATGCGATCATTAATTCCAACAATTATGAATAATTCAAAATGCTCAATCTGTGATAAATTCACTTTCATTTACCCATCTTAAGTTATGTCAGTCAATTGTATTATAACCTTTGACATACAGTATAAGGACACTTGTTTCCACAGATACCAAACCGTATTTTACATATGACTCTACATGAGAAAACCACTTATTCAAATTGTTTTAGTAGAAGCTACGATAAGATAGGGAAGGGAGGTTTGATTTTCTGTTCTTGTTATCAGTTAGAATTGAAAAGGTGATGAGTATCTTTAGAAATTGCTAAAATTAATAACATTAAGTAGATAACACAAAATGTTACTTTTGACAAGTACACTTGAAGAACCCAAATCACTACAACACGTTTTTAAAAAGACCTGACGATCGTTTCACTAACCAAGTTAGCGTCATCAGAGGATGAAAAATTCTAACTATTTTGAAAACTAACATCACCTTATATACCGGATCTTAGGTAAAGGGACCGAACTGAGATGGGAAAATAAACGCAGGCAAAGTCTGCAGTGTATTGTATTTTTATCGCGGGACGAGGTCTGCACTGTCCCTACTAACTTATCTAAAATGTGTCCATCTTTAGTAATTTTGGAAAGGTTCAACGACACCTAAATTAACATAGTTTGCTTTGTCGGAACTATCTGAATTATTATGTTATCTCTAGGACATGTTAAAAACATGGGAATTTTTATTTAGCGAAGCAATCTATCAGGTGGCTCGTAATTGGCGGTAATTGGCTCGTAATCTTTACAACTTATTTCATAAATTCCTGACATTTTGTCCGTGCTATCCTTGTCTTTTGGGTTACCTAGCAAGTTTTTTAAGGTATTTGTTGTTAAAAATGTTAGCTGCAAGTTGACTTTTCTTAAAATGCTATCTAGACCCCTCGTGATTCGAGGTTCAAATGGTAAGCAAACATAGTTTATTTCGGATTTCTCTCATTTAAACGTTGTTGATTCTGTCAACATTTTCTTTGTTTTCTTTTTGTTGATTAATTTTTCCACCAGGCAAGCAGTGTATCCGTTATATTCGGCCACGTTCCTGATATAATTTAATTCTTTGGTATATCTACTTTTGTTTAAAGCAAAATTAATCAACCGATTTACTAAAAAATTCAGACTGGCCATTTTTTGTGCGTACGTATGATGTGAGTCATTCGGAATGTAGCTTATAGTGTTGGTTTCCTTTCTATAGACATCGAATTCTAAAGTGTCTTTATTCTTGATAACTAATACATCTAAAAATTAATTTCTAATTCGTGAGTAAATTTTATAGAATCAAATTTATTGTTTAATCTAGCAATAAAATCTTCTATTCTGCAAATGTTTGTGTTAAACACTGCGAAAATATCCTCCACGTAACGAAACCACACTCTAGGAAAATAACTATTTTCACTTTCAAGATCTGTTTCAAATCTGCTCATCAAAAGGTCTGCAATAAATGGCGATAGCGGATTGCCCATTGCCGTACCTTGGGTTTCTTCAAAAAATTCATTGTTAAACTGAAAAATATTTTGTTTGATACAAAGGCTTGTTGAAGTTAAATATTCTTTGCAGACATTTTCATTTATGTTATTAATTTTTAACAACTGCTCTAAGTACTCTAAAGTTTTCTCCGTGGGAACGCTAGGAAACAATGAGGTTACAGCGAATGAAATTAAAACCTCGCCTTCAGTCAATTTAACCTCTTTAATCTTATTAATAAATTCAAGTGAATTTGTTACTGAAAAACTTTTCTGTTTGACGGGCAAGCCTTTAAATTTTTGTCAGCCACTTTGCTAAATTATATGTCGGGGAATCTATAGCCGAAACAATGGGTCTAATTGATTTTCCCGGTTTATGAATTTTTGGGAGACCGTACTTCTTGGGGACTTTCGGATTAGAAACTTGTAACTTTTTTAGTAAATCGGTTAATTAATTTTCCTTTAAACAAAAGTAGATATACCAAAGAATTAAATTATATCAAGAACGTGGCCGAATATAATGGATACACTGCTTGCCTGGTGGAAAAATTAATCAACAAATAGAAAACAAAGAAAATGTTGACGGAATCAACAACGTTTAAAAGAGATAAATCCGAAATAAACTTTGTTTGCTTACCATTTGAACCTGGAATCACGAGGGGTCTAGATAGCATTTTTAAAAAAGTCAACTTGTAGCTAATATTTTCGACAAAAAATACCTTAAAAAACTTGCTAGGAAATCCAAAAGACAAGGATAGCACAGACAAAATGTCGGGAATTTATTAAATAAGTTGTAAAGATTGTAATTTTAAGTAAGTCGGGCACACAAAAAGATCGATTGGAGTTAGATTCAAAGAACACTTAGCCCAATTACGTTACGGTACTATAGATAGATCTACTGTCGCCCGACATATTTGGAATAATAATCATCACGTTAATGAAGATAATCTGAAATTAATAAAAAATGTTAGGACAACCAGGACAGCTAAATTCCTTCGAAAGTATATATATTGCAAAATATAGTTACAACAAAAATTGTATGAATGTGGCACCACCGCCGATTACGAGTCACCTGATCGATTGCTTCACTAAATAAAAATTCCCATGTTTTTAACACGTCCTAGAGATAACATAATAATACAGATAGTTCCGACAAAGCAAACTATGTTAATTTAGGTGTCGTTGAACCTTTCCAAAATTACTAAAGATGGACACATTTTAGATCAGTTAGTAGGGACAGCGCAGACCTCTTCCCGCGATAAAAATACAATACACTGCAGACTTTGCCTGCGTTTATTTTCCCATCTCAGTTCGGTCCCTTTACCTAAGATCGGTATATAAGGTAATGTTAGTTTTTAAAATAGTTAGAATTTTTCATCCTCTGATGACGCTAACTTGGTTAGTGAAACGATCGTCAGGTCTTTTTAAAAATGTGTTGTGGTGATTCCAAGTGTACTTATTAGTGCTCATCACAGGTTCCAATCTTCACTTAGTCTTACTTTTGAATTAAATTTTAAATAAGTTGTATTCATTTAAAGCCATTTCTCCAGAAAATGTACTTCTCTAGGTTTTTTAAATTTCTTAACTTTTTTGAGTAAACAATTTTACGATATAGGTACGATTTTAAATTCCTAAATCTATTACCTACCACTAAATTAAACCTGGGTTGGTATTTAAAACAATTCAAGATAGCAGCCTCTGACAAACACCAGTCGCACAAAACATATGAAACTCATAACAAAATAAAGGTACTGATGTAAAATGTTAACCCCACCAAATGTCAAAGCTAAATGTGAAACAGTTTCTGCATAATATCATTTGGTGCAATGTATATACATCATTAGCTACTGCTTGACACAACCAGATGCTCAAATCAGATCTTAAAGGTTCCAACAGTATTAAATCGATTAATAGACATGCAGTTCCAATCCTGACATATTCTTTTGGAATGATGGTGTGGTCTGATCATGATTTGAAAGCCTTGCATCAGATCACAGATGGCGAGAGTGGGCAAGCATAATATCACCACTAATACAACTCATAGATATTAGCGAGCTGCATAAATACCAAATTAAGCTGATGAGGAACTATTTTCACTATACTACACGTCGACAAGAGATACGTCAAACGCTTGGCTCAGCCAGCGAGACTTGTTTGTCCAAAGTGAGGCACAGGTGATCACTCTTCAAGATCACGTAATCCCCACTAGGAACTACGAAAAATACATCATGAAAATGCCTGGAGTAGTAGATGACTGTTGTAGATTGTGTAGCAGGAAACCAGAGACCACAAAACATATAATTGGATCCTGTGAAAGACAATCATAATTCGAATATATCCACTGGCGCAACCAAGTGGCTAAAATATTTTATAAGGAAATCACTTGGTTTGATTCATGCGGCAGTGGCATACTATAAATATACATCACAAGTTGTGATTGAGTTGCTGAGCATACTCTGTATTATGATCACACTCTTCTCACTTACAGGACAATACCTTTCAATAGACCAGGCAGTTGATTGATGTCGAGGTGCCTAACACTGACAATATTCTCGAAACTATCAACGTAAAGCGATAGAAATATGCTGAGTTAGTTTTCGATCTGAAGAGGCTGTGGAGTGTGAAGACTGTCCAGGTTGTTCCTATTGTCCTTTGAATACCCTAAAAGAACTACATGAAAATATCACTGCCTTGAAATTACACTCAATCAACTTTATGCAATTCCCCTTTACAATTATATGATCCTGTTTCCTTAGTTTCTTACACATTTCTTTTATATTAAAATACATATCTTCCACTTTCACTTCCTCACCTTTTGAGGTATGAAAGTGCACCTATATTATAGCGATATTCTGGGGCAACACCATTTCTTCTCGAGTCTTCTGTTCCACTATACAGAATTCCAGCACCGGATCATGGATTTTTTCGAGGCGAGGCTAAAACTAACAATGCCGCCCTCGTCCATTGCTCTGTATCTAAGTCTATGACCTCGTTATAATAAATATGATGTGCGATTTGATTTCAACTTAATAAGCATTCCTCGCTCGTTGATGATCGTGGGGCGTTTTTAATAAGTTTGAGTTTGTTAAAATTCGCTTACGGCTTGCAGATGTGGTCAAAAGCCTAAAGTAAATCCGCAGTGCAATATAAATATTAGAAGAGCATTCTGCAAATCATGGCCGTAGACAGAAAGCACTAGCCTTATTTATGTTGCCGAAAAAAGTGGAGCTTGTTCTTTAAAAGTGGCGAGTCCCTGGTAGAACTCGCATGCATTCAAGTGTTGCTCATATTTTCTTGCCTACCGGATTCTTTTGCAGGTCTTCAGTTGATATATTCAATATTTCACGACCATTGAGACATGCAAAATTTAAATTTAGTATGGTAGTGCTGTCAATCTTCGCTTTAATTTCTGATATGGTTTGATCAAATACAATTTTTATTGCTTTAGAAAACACATAGGTGAAAATCATTTAGAAGGTCTTTAACAGCTGCATATTATGTCTACCATCTTGTCTGGCTGCTTCCATGTCCAAATTTTCTGTCGGCCACTGATAATAATTCATCTTTTGTTGAATTTTGTCGTTGTACCACATTTGAATTTACAGCCCACTTAAGTTGCCGCCTAAGACAGCACCCTAGTGTAAACCAACCGCACCACCACCACCCCCTCACCCCATTGGGGACTGTAAATTTCTGATATTATCACTCTGCAAGTGTCCATTTTCCAGCCACCTCACTTCCGACATGCCAAGTATATCTATATCCATTTCTTCCATCATCTTCTTTGGTTCCTCCAGTTTCCCCTCTTAACAAATTCTAACATTCCATGTTCCTATATTAGATGAGTGAGTATTTCTTTTCACATATTTTCTAATGATATCTTTACCTGATGTTCTAGCTGATTGGTTGGAAACAGGGAGACACATTATAACAGTCGAAGAAGCCTGTGAACGTCATCCCCTACCAGGTCTTGAGTTCCAAAGCGCATGATTTAGTGAATTATTTTTTTTGGCTTCTACCATGGTTTTAGAAATGGGCGGGCCTGTTGCCTTCTGTTCCCTTATGAGAGTTATGGGATAGAGAAGAAAACAGGTAAATGAATACTAGGTAGTTTAAGGACATGGAAGAAAAATATTTGTTGGAAAGCAGCATTAGGTGCTTTCACTGGTCACCTCTTATGACATGAAGATTCTTTGGACCTATTATTTTCAAGTACCCGAGCCCACTTGCAACAAAATATTTTTAAAGCAAAACTGCTTATTGGTTGTTTCAAGGAAGCAAATTGATTGTGTTTGATTGTGTTTGATTGTGTCCTTATCCTAAATTGGACACTGAAATGAGGGTTTTTCTATTTTAATTTACTATATAAATATTAACTATGGAACTCTACCACTTAATCCATAATTTAGTAAACGTTGAATATAGGGTACAGACAAACTGCGCATGTCACAAATGAGGTCACATCACGATAAATGTGAAGCTGTGTTGCCAGATCTAAAAATTTAACTCTAAATTAGATTACAAAATAAAAAGTAATGTACCATGATACAAATTTGTATCATGGTAATGTACTGTTTAGGGTTCAAATTTAATATTAACGTCTTTTTAATTAAATGAAAATATCAGTAAGTAATAATGATAATAATAATAACAGAGAACGGAAAATAGAAAGTGGATATAATACCAAAATCGACAATTGGGAGTTACTAATAATATTAATAATTGAAAAATTGAACGATTGTCTCACCACAGGAAATGGACTCGAGCACAGGTTTTATTAAATGGTTATAAACAAGACCTGGGTAAAGGTGAAAGATGCAGTTTAAGCAGAACCCTTCCCCAACCTCCTGACCATCAGTTTGTCTAACTAAAACGCTAGGGGAAGGACAACCATGAGGTAATGTACATATTAGGTATTATGCTCACATGATCTTAATCTATGACAAGATTCATTACCTCATAGTTTCCGGCCCTCAGCGTTTTAATTGGTCAAACTGATAGTCAAGCCAGGTCAGGAGGTTGGGGAAAGGGTTCTGCTTAAACTGCACCTTTACCCAGGTCTTGTTTATAACAATTTAATAAAATCTGTGCTAAAGTCTATTTCCTCCAGTGAGACACTGTTCAATTTTCAATATTTTATATTATTAACTCTGACATCAATTTTGACATTATATCTACTTTCTATTTTCCATTCTCTGTTGCAATTATTATCATTACTATTATTATTATTACTTACTGATATTTTCAACGTTTTATATGCGAGAGAAACAAATGCAATGGGCAAGAAACAAAAATAAATTCTAGTAAATAAATGTGGCAACCATGCAAGCAATTTAACAGTTGAAATTTGGATTTCGTAACTGTCGCTATTCTCTGTACCTTATATTCAATGTTTACCCATAATTTTTTAGCATGTTTCCTTGTAACTGTTGTACCATGTTTATGTTTTTATATTATCTTCAACTTTACACAGTCAACTACGTTTTAGCAGACCAGCAAGACAAGA
Organism: Tillus elongatus; assembly: GCA_964006375.1. Lineage (NCBI taxonomy): Eukaryota > Metazoa > Arthropoda > Insecta > Coleoptera > Cleridae > Tillus > Tillus elongatus. Next base: position 132,413,572 of record OZ023264.1, read on the forward strand.
AGCAGCTGATCCCGTTTGTTTGCATTTATAGCAATATATGATATATTATAGGATAACTGCATACCTGCTGACCATATTGCACAGCCATATCTTGTACTATTGGTTGAGAAAACACACCCATTTGAGGAGGCTGACTTGGATTATTCATGTAGGGATTTGGTGTATTATACGCAAAATTTTGAGAAGCTCCTGGCGTGGCTGCATATCCTTGATCGTAAAACTGTCCGGTTCCAAACTGTCTATGATCTACATAGAATGAGTACACACAATTAGGATTAAGTCAAGGTGAAGACCTAAAATAAATTTACCTGGTGGTGTCATATCTAAAACAGGCTTATCTGGGGGCATATTAGGGTAGAGATTTTGCTGGGTGTTCGGTTGTTCATAAGGATTATATCCCATTGCATTTACATCACTGACTCTCTTAATTTTTCTGCCAAAAGCTATAAAACACAGGGATCAGTATAATGACAAGTTAGGGTTATGCTGCATATTTACTGATGTAACTTGTAAATATTAAAAGATATACTTACGTGGCTTGCCTCCTGTGTTTGCGTTATAATTCATCTTGTCTTCGGTCACCTTAAATTCATATGTTAACTAGGATTTATATGAATTTTATTACTTTATTTCAAATTAGACACGTCATTCGCTTCATCTTGTATATCAAAAGTTTCTTGTCATAGAGAAATTAAAAATATATACTCTCTGTTTTCTGCTGTCAAGAGAAAATGGTTTATTTGATCTACTGTCATTTAACAAGATCATAAAGCAAGTAAACCTGTATGTACGCTGGTTAGGCTCAAGATTTATAAAATATAGGCTGGCTAAATATTAGAAAATTTTCGTAAAGAAAATTTCAATTCTGTAGCGGTAACGACTTTGGAATTTTTGAATTCTAGAAGCCATATCCGACTTAATATGTTTATATTAATATATATAAGTACATATATATTACATGCTTGTATATTATATATTACATAGGTTGCCAAAGTTCTACGCCATCTAGAGACTTGTGATTGGTATCATTGCACTGAAAAAAAAATTCGGGGGCTAAGTAGTTGGTCAGTTTGCAAATTTAGCTTTTTTCATGTAAATTTGCAAATTTTTCTTGCCAAAATGCTATATCTTTTAAACTCGTTAATTTATTAATTATTATGTTAATCTTTTTTTTAATGGTGTACACGTAATTATAACTCAACCATTTTTTTTTGTTCCCTCAGGGCTCGTCCGCGGCCTTGCCGCTCCGATAGCACCGCAACCCTTGGTTGATTATGCATACCCTTAGTCTTACTCCACCCATTCCAAGATCACTGTGCCTTGAACTAGTCTGCACAGTGATTGGTAGGGTGAAATTTTATATTGCTCTGTCTCCGGTCTAGAGTGACCGTAGATCAGTTGTCTTTTCCGGTCCAGAGCTATACACTCACACAAGATGTGCTGGGCTGATTCCTCCCCCTCGCCGCAGAGTCTGCATGCGAGGTCCCCTTCGAACCGCCCCATTTTATGCAGGTGTTTCTTGACGGTCATGTGTCCCGTCAAGAGACCTGTTGTGTTTCTGAGCTGTCCTCTGCTAAGGTTTAGCAGCTCCACAGCTCTCTTTGAACTGGGTCCGTCAATTATTGACTTCCCATGTCTGAGCCCTGGACAGTCCGCCCAGTACACCTTGTGTTGGTTTCTGACCCAGGACTTAATGGCTCCCCTGGCAGTGCTCTTTGACACGCCCAGAGCCGGTTCTGGTCCCATAAATGGTTCTGCTGACCCTCTCTTCGCGAGACTGTCAGCTTCTTCATTGCCTTTAACCCCCGAGTGACCCGGAACCCAGATGAGGGTCACCTCATTCTGCCCAGCCAGGTCGCTCGTCTCGTCTCGGCACTCACTCACCAGCCAGGAATTTACCCGTGGGCTACTTAGTGCCTTAAGGGCTGCCTGGCTGTCTGTGGCTATGAGGATCCGCTTGTTGGTGTAGCCCCTCCTCTTGTTCTCCCGCACACAGTGCAGGATGGCGTACATATCGGCCTGAAACACCGTTTCATGGGCTCCGAGGGAAATACTATGACTTACCCTCGGTCCTTCCGAGTAAACACCTGCCCCCGTCCCACGCTCCTCGCCAGATCGGTCCGTGAACCAGACGAGCGCGTCCCGTGGCATGCCCGGCGTCTCCTCCCGCCATGCCTCGCGATCAGGGATTTCCACTGTAAAGTTGTTTTCCCTGCACATTCGCGGGCTCGCGAAGTCTGACCTCATTTCAAGCATGGGCTCCTTCACGATCTCCTGAATTTTGCAGTGGCCCCTGAAGCCTGGGTTGATCTTCAGTCTACCATTGCAGGCTAGTCTGTATAGTCCTAGCCTGGCCTCTCCCATAATAACTAAGTGTAGGGGGGGTAGATCCAGCAACACCTCCATGGCGGCTGTTGGGGTTGAAGACATGGCCCCTGTGATGCCTAGGCAAGCCATCCTTTGGATCTTGCCTAGTTTTTGTTTGGCACTGGATTGTGTCACCTTAGGCCACCAGACCAGTGCCGCATATGTTAACGATAACTCAACCATTGGTAATGATAATAATATCTTAATATGACTGATATGAATCAAAATTTTTCATATAAGTGTTCTTTCATGGATGTTGTTACTATACGTTATAATTTCAAAAATTATTCGCGAAGCAGCCCTCTAGACTTGACTTTTGTTATAATTATGACAATTCTGCCAGATCCACTGTTTCATTAATAACCGGTTGATTATATTCTAAAACCCTTCACAGACTGAAGTCGCTTCGATAGCTTCAGGGGATAATTATTGTGAAGCCAGGATATCCCCCAGACCGAAGTCCGCCTGATAGCTCCTGGGGGATTAGACTTGGTTACGGTAAGAAACCAAAGTCCATATTGAATACAAAATAGCATTATGCGTTTAAACTGAAACATTTGTTCGCAAAAATTATTTTGCTTAAATTAGGCAAAAATTGAAAAATCATATACAAGATTAACCTTCTTTCACAACGCCTTGGAAATTATGACCTTAAATTATGTAACGTTTGCTGTAAATAAACGTCTCAGTAGTCTTGTTCGAAAATAACTTTGAAATCAATTTTACTTTCACATCCCCAATACGCGTGGAAGTATGGTATCGGTGGCCGAAATTTCAAAAAATGTTTATCGCTTAAACATGATTTGGGAAAGAACTTTTTTTGTCGGTCGGTCTGTATGTCTGTCTGTTACTAGCCACGGTAACTTTAGAACGATTTGAGATATCGTCATCAAATTTGCTATACAGTTAGGACCCGACAGACCAACGGTTCGGATTGTGTTTGGGTCAAATCGCTTCAGGGGGTATGGGATGAATGTGGGGGGTGATTTGGTGAAAATTGACATTTTTTCGTTAAAATTCTAGTAATATAACGTTTTAGGGTTTGTTCATTATAAAACTGTCAATTTCATCACTGTGAAGCAATTTGGGGTTGAATGTGAGGGGTGGAATATCGGTGACAGACATTTCGAAAAATGTGTTGTTGCTAAAACAGCGTATAAAGTCAAAACATATAGAAAACATTATTTGGGAACGAATTTTTTCTGTCTGTTGTTCGTTCGGGCTGTCGATTTGTACGGCTGTCTCCTAGTAGGCAAAATAACTTTCTAAGGAATTGAGATATCCTCTTCAAATTTAGTATACAGTTAGCACCTAACCAACGAACGGTTCGAGTTGTTTTTGATCGATATTTTTTCGTTAAAACTCGATTAAGATAACGTTTTAGGGTTTGTGTATTAGAAAATGTTCCATTTCATCACTCCTCTAGTATTCTGTGATGAAATTGAAGTAGGGGTTGAATGTTAGGGGGTGCATATGTATTTAGTTATGAAAGAATGTTACAGTAGATTATTAAGTGTACGTAGAGTTTCATTCCTCCTCTTATTTTTTCATCGTGAAATTCACATTTTACCATAAACTTAATTGGGGTGATGGCTTGAATTTAGCACTTGTGTGGTGTCACAAAAGTAACAGAATAGCAGAATAACTCTAAAAGTTCAAATCGCGGAGTAAAAAGTTCCAGAAAAGGATTTTTTCCTGGCTATCTGATGGTGACCTTGGATTTGATCTTAGCGATGACTTTTAAGGTCAAATCAAGGTCAACTTCATGTTTTCCATGAAATTCAAGCAGCGGTTGATCATGTGTAAGAGGTGAAATATTAAATTGTTTTGTAATTAAGCAATCGGCATCAAATTTGGTACACAGGTAGTTGTTCACAACCTGATACTCTGGATTATTCGTGAGTAAGATCGCTTCAAAAAAAGGGAAGAAATAATTGGTTGATCGGGGAAACTGACACCTTAACTATTAAAAAAGAGTAATATATCGTTTCAGAAGTTTATGGGTACATAAATGCGAATATTCTCTTTGTGGTCAAGTAAATGGACCCTAAATTCGTTTCATGAGAATGTCTTTCTGAGAAGAGTAAATTATCACAGCTATGTGAAAGTTATGATTCAATTTGCAGCATTATTTAATATCTTATTTTAAAAATAGATTTTGTTTTTTGTTGATTAAAATTAAAAATAGCCATTGCTGAATATCTATAGGTAACAAAAATATGAAGTGTGGATTATCTTACTTCCATATCGCCACACTTACCCGATAACGCCCCCGCGGCAAAAACAGAATGGAAACATTCAAACCCAAACGTCATTGTGTGAAATCTTTCCGAAGGAGGTAGGACTAAGGTCCGGTACTCCAGGAAGAGAGTTTTAGGGAGTATGAGTCTCACAGTACCACGATACACGATATCCCACGCACTACGGTGTTGTGAATGAGGTTTCCATTTATCCCCTCCATGGGGCAGGAATCTTACCCGAAAACAATTCGAAGAGTTCCGTTGTTGGGTGCTAACACTAACAGGATACCAGATTGTATCTCGTGTCGTTCGAAAGTTATTACGCCTACTAACAGACAGGCGTACAGGCCGACAGACCGACCGACCGACAGACAAAAAAATTTCGTGCTAGAATCAAGTTTTCTATATGTTCTGAGACTTTTTACGCTGTTTTAGCAAAAAAAAATTAATTTCTGTCACCGATATTACCCCCCACACATTCAACCCCTAATTTAATTTTAGCACAGAATACCGGCTGTTAGAATGAAATTGAAAGTTTTATAATAAACAAACCCTAAAACGTTATATTACTAGAGTTTTAACGAAAAAATGTCAATTTTCACCAAATCACCCCCCGCATTCATCCCATACCCCCTGAAGCGATTTGACACAAACACAATCGGAACCGTTGGTCTGTCGGGTCCTAACTGTATAGCAAATTTGACGACGATATCTGAAATCGTTCTAAAGTTACCGTGGCTAGTAACAGACAGACCTACAGACCCACAGACAAAAAAATTTCGTTCCCAAATCATGTTTTATATATTTTGACACTTTTTACAACGTTTAAGCGAAAAATTTTCTTGAAATTTTTGTCGTCGAGGCCGTACTTCCACACGTTGTGACGATTTATATATATATATATATATATATATATATATATATATATATATATATATATATATATATATATATATATATATATATATATATATATATATATATATATATATATATAGGTAGACGTCATACGTCACACTTCAGTTTCAGATGGTTATAAAGCACGTTGTTCACTACATAGCTAAAGGTAGCC